>MU188599.1:37447-56041 GCA_016904865.1 Pissodes strobi
ATATTCGGTATGATGCCCTCCGGGACGCCACTGGACTTTATATTTTTAATATAATTATGGCTAAATGAGCCCCTTATTACTACAGATAACCATGCCAAATTTCAACAAAATCAGTAAAATCATATTTATGATATTAACAAAAAACTGATTTTTTCTAAAAAGTTTGACACCCTGTATCTTGGAAACAATGCATTTTCGGACCCATGTTCATACGAAAAAATATTCATGTTTTTTTATGTAGAATCACCCTCTGTAATTTGGTGACGCTATTTCCGGACACCCTGTATAATAATTAAGATCTATGCGCTATTTCAATGCCCAGTTGATAGATAAGGTCATATTGTAGCACTAGTATGTTATGTGGTCGGTTATACTGAACTTTTGATGGTACCTATAATGCGTCAAGGTTATTTTACATTGAAATCACTAAAGTAGAGTTGGGATAAGCATCCGTCAGAATTACGTCGTTAATTGGTCGATAGTCAATGTTAAATCGTTATTTTCATTACTGTCGACCTTACGAAGGCATTCGACCGCAATATCTGGGGACCGACGATAAAATATATACCTCTCCTATTTTCCAGACTAAAAAGCCCACTGAGTGGATGATTTTTATCGAGAAAAAGTGCCTCGTGTCAGATCTCGAACATGGTCTCAAACAGGCACGAGGTTCCCATAATAATCCGTAACCTATAAATATTATTCCGCGGCCAACATCTTTGAAGCTCTAGTTCAGCTTCAGCATAAACACTCGAACCTAATGCAACGCAAATGCCTTGTGATGCTGCTCGAGACAAGTAAACACGGAGATAAATAAATACATTAAACGCGCTACAGACTGAGACAACAGATATGCCGGCTCTGTTGGCATTGGCAAATGAAAACAGACGCCTCAAGTGTATTTACTACACAAACAACTGTTCCATTCATAGTTCTCATAGGAAGTGAAAAGTAATAATGTTTCTTGCTATATAATAATTAATAAAAGCGGGAGTGAATGTTACCTGGTAGCCGACATTAACTACTGAGCTTTTATGGCTAAATAATAATAATAATAATAATAAAAGCTGAGGGAATGGGCGTCTATTGCTTTTATTTCGTTTGGCCATGACCTTTTTAGTGTCTGTTTTAAGACTAAATTGGAAGTATTTGCGTTTGAAATTGGGGCTTCAAAAATTTTGTAATTAGGGCTCCTCCGACAGCATAGGCTAATTCGATTCGACTACCTTGTCGTCTGGTTGCACACGCCAGGAAAATATTTAGGCATAATGGTCTATATACGATACGCCTCTGGATTTGTTAAAAAAAATTCAGGACCGTATTGAAAAAAATGTTGATGAAGGGGGGCCCGAAAGCGAAACGTCGGATTTAGAATTTGATACTGTCATCTTTTCCAAAAGACAAAGTGTCAATGATAATCTGACATTTATTTTACTTTATCTCTTCAAACAAAGGCTGAAAAAAATAATTTTTTTTCGGTTTTTACGGATATCTCCGAAAGTAAACGGAATTTGCTAAATTTCTCGACTGCATGTCAATCACCTTTAAATTGCGCAACTTTGCCCCAATTTAACCGTCCTCGAATCTCTTATAGTTTCCGAGATAACAATGGCGCGCTTCGAATTTGTAACACCCTATATATACATATATAAAGGTACATAGAAACTATTATCGATCTTAACATCAATTTATAAGAAAATATATATTAAGCTCGGACGTTTCAAATTTTGTTCACTTTATTTAAATTCAATTCCATAGTGGTTTCCATAGTAACGTTCTGTCGTGAGAATAGTCAATATAAAGTGCTCCAAAATTGAATGGTTTATTTTAGCAATGCTTTTAGGTGGTTAGGAGTCAATATCTGAAAGCAGTTTCATAGCTGTTTTCACGATACTGGCTTTTTTAGTAAAAATTTATATAACCTCTTACTTAGTAGTGGTTTCGATTTATTTAAGCTAAAAATAATAATAAAAATTGTGGAAGTACTGGGATGGTGAATATCATCAAAATCTGCATAAAATTTGCTCTAAATATGGCAAATTGCAGGATTTCCTGAGATCGTTTGGTATTTTGTACCATCGAGTGAATTTGTAGAAAAACCTTCATTTTGGAAAATGTCTGAAAGGTGCACCGGTTTGGAAAATTGTACATTTCTGAAAGATGCTTCAATATTCAGGCTTCTCGTATAGGTATTCAAAATCTACATAAAATTTGCTCTAAATAAAGTAAATTGTAGGATTGCCTGAGATCGTTTGGTATTTTTTACGATAGTGTGAATTTGTAGAAGACTTCATTTAGAACTTAGATATCTCATATTTTGTTCAGTTTATGTAAATAAGGATTTATGGTGGTTTCCATAGTAACGTTCTATTATTAGAAGGGTCAATATAAAGGGCTCAAAAATTGAAGCGTCCATATTCAGCTTAAATCTAAATTCCGAAGGTCCGGTCGAGGACAATCAAAATGCGATGTTAGATGTGCCTCTTCTCATACAAGACGTCTCAGAGTGATTTGACGAAACGATACCTTCAAAAATAGTAAAGAAAGCTCAGTCCACCAGTATATATAATCAGGTGTACGAAGTGATTCAAAAAGTGGCGCTAACTAAAATTTAGCTTTATATTGAACTAATCAAAAAGTGACATTATACAAGGTGTTACAAATTCGAAGCGCACGATTGGGATCTAGGAAGCTATAAGACACATGGTCGGTTAAATTGGGGCAAAGTTGCGCAATTTAAGGGTCATTGATATGAACTTTTTAACGTCTGTGTTATGACTAAATTGAAAGTGTTTGCGTTTGAAATTGCGGCTTCAAAAATTTTGTAATTAGGGCTCCTCCGACAGTATAGGCTATTTCGATTTGACTACCTTGTGGTCTGGTTACACTGGGATTCCTAGAGATTCCAGGAGAATATTTAGGCATAATGGTTTATTAGATTTATTCTCCTTCATTTAACGCGCCGAACCAATCTAAACGCTCCGTCACCGATCGGGGCGTGGCTCATATATCACTAAATTTAAAATATGGATTTATTATGTTGGTTGCTAAGACCCATTGGCCTCCAAGCAACTTTTATGCAAAACCGTTTATTTTTTTCCAAAAATCTATTCAATAAAGAATTCTGCATCAACTGGTCTTTGAAATACGTTAAGATGTCGTTAGATGTCGACGTAAGCAATAATGAATTATGGTTGCAAGTGACAACTAAAATAAAACGTTTGTTTATTATCGGTCATGCCTGTTTCTTAAGGGCGTCCCAACAGGAACTTGAACTTTAAAGTGCAAAAAACAGCTTTATCTTTTCAATCGTAATTCATGGCACTAAAAATAAAAAATGACCACCGCGTGACTTCGTTGACAGGTGCATTTTCGTTTGCCGAAATTTGTCATTACCTTTTGGACCAAAGCCGGCTGAATGTCATTATGTTACGTTCGATTTCGTCCTTGTTTCATGAATCACCTCTGGATGGTTCTTGTAAACTAAAAAAAACATAAAAGAAATCTAAAGAGGTCAAATCACAACTTCCTGGTGGCCAGTTTTGATCTTCAAATCTAGAGTTAAAAAAAATATTTCAACACCCTGTATACCCGAAAAAGAGCGTTTTGGGTTACAAGTTTCTATGAATTCAGTTACTTATTTTTAACTGCGATATATAATTAATATAAAAAATCCTTACCGCGACCGTCACACAATAGCGAACTGAATAAAATACGTCGTCATTGCCGTTATCTTCTTTCGGACGTTTCAGAAATTGCTTCTTCTATTTCGAATCGTTTTCCAAGTTGCAGCATTCAAAAAGATTTCTCGCAGGATTATCGGGCCATTGCAGGCAGCAGCGATTTCATACCGATGGGTTCGCGGCAATTATGAGATACGGATTCCGAGGGAAACGACAGACAATTAGAGATAGTTAGAGATAAAGAGCCGCGCAGGAACAACACTTTTAATGGAGCTTCTTAGAAGAATACTTTTGTGCGAACGACGGGCATATTATTATTATTATTATTATGAAGAGTTCAAGTTGATTTAAGCCCAAGCACTGATGCGAATGAAGTGCATAACTAAAGAGTATTATTATAATGCAATCCAACTTCCAAAATGTACGCCTATGTATATTGGAACATTTTGGAATAAAGATATTTGCTTTACATGTTATAGTCTTTAGCTACCTAAACTGAGTAGATCTGAAGATAACAAAAATGAAGTAAAATTTAACGCAATTGCTTCAAAAAGTTCTGTGAGTACTTCTTTGATTTTTGGGATATTGAACGAGGTGGACTCCCGAACTGTTGAAAATCAAGTTCAAGTGTAATTTTTAGTGCTTCGGTTTTCGAGAAATTGAGATTTTTAATTTCAAGGCCAGTTCACAGATTGTCAAGGATCGAGTTCAATTAAGTGTCATTTTTAGTTCTTCGGTGGTACTTTTTAGTGTTTCAAAATGTTTCGTAAATTTCTCTTTGGTTTTTGAAAAATTAAAATTTTTAATTTCAAGGTCAGCCCACAAACTGTTAAGATGCAGGTCAATTTAGTATCGTTTTTGCAATCACCTGCTTCAAAAATATCTCGATAAACCAAAACAGCTACAAAGAAGCTCTGTTGGAGCTAACTTCACCGATCCATGCAATTGTATACAGTATATTTTCGCACTTAATTCTTATGTATTAACATTTGATACTTTCGTATCATGAAAAATATATTTATTAAAGGAATCTTACAGTACCGAATATTGCTGCTATAAATTGAACTTTCACCGCACTACAAAGCGCATATTTTCGTTAATTTTTTGATAAGTGCTTAAGTACGAGCGTTATCTAAAATACTTATATCTCAATATTTTAATGGAAAACCCGAATAATATTTGGCAAAATATGCAGTGTCGTACTCAAACTTTGATTAAAAACTTAAAGCATTGTATTTTATTTTATCATAAATATACATAATATATTATGCCAAATTGTTCGAATTTCCTATTACCCAAAATACTAAAAGTTTCTAGAAGTAGGGAGTGATTCCCTAAACTGTCATCACTGTCAGTGATATATTGAAGATATTAATAAATTTTGCTTTCTTATTAGCAGGTGTCAAGTTATACAGGGTCTTTGCATATTTTGGGGCAGGCGATTCTACAAAATATTATAGTATGAAAAATCGGATATATTATTATGATCGAAGGTCCAAGGACGCTATAACACGTCGAAGATGACCCTCAGAGCTGTTTAAGTGTTAGATAGACGAACTTCTAGGACCAGGAGCGTGTCAAAATATATCCTAACATTATCCTGTTTAACATATCGAAAATCGCTCGGCTCGTTGAATTAAAATTACTCCAATCAGGCCCTGCAGGTAGCATACGAGATAATCTTCTCCAAAATTTTAGAACTAGTATCCGAAACCATTCAAAAATAAATGGATCTTATCGTGGTTTCGGTACAAAGTAGCTACTTTCAATAATAACCTCCAGATTCGCCTGATTTGAACATAATATGTTGTGCCAAAATGACTTTATGGGTAAGCTTTTTTTTTCTATTAGTGGCGGACTAACATTATGTAATCAGATTAAGTACATATCAGGTATCGATGCCATAATATCTCTTGAGATTAAAGATAAAACTCGCCGCCTGATTTACACATGCTTCCTTATTTTTCATCTATCAATGGATTTATTAATATCGTTATTACTAAATATAATTAGTTGGTTTTCCATTATTCCGTGATACCGAAACAACAATTCCCCATCTTCAATTTCTATAGTTTAACGAGACTTAAGACATTTGATTATTTTATCTACTTTTCATGTAACAACCTATATTATGTTTTATACCATGTCCTATCCTAAATGAAACAGAATAAAGTTGATGCAATATTTGATTGTGATGTGCGCTGATTTTGACTGATTTATGTTACGTGGAACGCCCTATACTATGTCTATACGAGGTTTAATCCTAAGAAAAACGAGACTTAAGTATTACATTATACAGAATTTCCAAATGATATTGACCTATTCTAAGCACTGATAATTCCCAATTCCCAATTTTTAACGATAAAACCTCGTATAATGTGATTCGTTTTATTTATTATTCCTAATATATATTATATTGCTTGTGCATGATCCGAAAAAAACATTCCAATTCAAAGAATAACTTATATTACATGGAACGGCCTATATGTCTTATACGAGGTCTTATCATAAAAACTAGCCGATAAGTTTTGCATAAATGAAAGGCGCTTCTTTTCATAATACAGGTTCTCCCAAATGAGAATGTGATATTTTAAACTCTAATAAAGCCAATTTATAATTATTAGAAAGGTGAATTGATTTCGAAAGTTCCTTCTAGCTGAAAAAAGTATTTATCTTGCTTGAGGCGGTCTATATGTCTTATATGAGGTCTTGTTATAACAGAAATGAAACAAAAAGGTATAAACACAAAATTACATTCAGAAACAAGATTAAAATATTATTATGTAAGCTTATGGAACACATTATATTATCTTAGTTTAGGTTAGTTTGGGTTAGCCTCGAAACCTGATTCATATTACATGGAACGTCTTATATATCTTATACGAGGCTTTAATCGTAAGAAAAACGAGACAAAAGATTAATGCTTAAACCACGGATGGAAGGAATTCTTCGGTTAATTGAATTAGATATGCGATGACTGAAAGAAATTAATAAACGCTTTTCATTGCTCAATAATTTCATGTACTTATGTCTATTTAATATAAATACATTTCCATGTTAGTCTCTCGGAAATTTGGTGCATGTGTTTCGTTTTTTCGATAATCGATTTTAAGCGCCTAAAACTTTAACGATAGGACCTCGTATATTTATTATTCCCAATATCTAATAATTATTAAAATTTTGTTGCTTGTGCTAGATACCAAGGAAGTCGAAAGAAGTCAGTCCAATTTACTTAACTACTTATATTACATGGAATGGCCTATATGTTTTATACGAGGTCTTACCATAAAAACTAGTCGGAAAATTTTCAAGGCTTAAAAGGCGCATTTTTAAACAGTTTCTTTTCATACTACAGAATCTCCAAATGGGAATGGACTGTTTTAAACTCCAATAAGTCTCAATTTCTTATTATTAGAATTTTTCTGAATCGATTTACTCAAAAGGTTATTTATCTTGCATGGAGCTGTCTATATAATCTTATACATGTTCTTGTCATAAAAAAGGAATGAAAAGGTATAAAAACAATATTTCATGCATGTTATTGGTTCAGACTTCTTTATATGATGCAGGGGGTTCTAATTATTACAAGGAGGTTATTTGTGTTAGTAAAATCAAAAAGTCAAAAATGACAAAAATTCCTACAAATTAGAAGAAATGATTTATAATACATGGAATATCATATATGTCCTATACGAGATCTTATTGCAAACAAACATGATATGGACGTCTCACTGTCTCTGCTAGTGCTCTAGGTGGCATCCGTTATACGGGGTCTTGTTGCTGAAAAAACAGATTTAAAAATCTAGGTTAAAACATGCATTATATATTAGTTCAGACTTCTTTATATCATACATAATAAAAGTATATAAGAAATCTAAAAAAATTGTTTTACCTTACATGGGACGCTTTATATGTCTTTCTACGAGGTTCTATCGTAAACAAACTAACGATACATGCTGCTCATGGGAATTTTGACCCATGGAAGTTGCGATGGCCTCGGAATTTACGTATTCATTTTAATAGCGAACATTTCCGTGTTTGTTGCTCAAAAATGTGTCACCTTTAGTCGTCTAGAAAATACATATGAATTATTCACTTGATCATTGATACTATCCAGTACACGTTCAAATAAATTAGCAGGTCATTAAAGTTCACATTATCGAAACGAAATCGGAAAACTAATATCGGTTTGATAAAAGTTTGTGCGAAATAAAGCGATTTTAACATGATTTTCACGTACCTGTATTGTTACGGTTTCCCTCGCGGTTATTTTACTCTTCTTGCGACAGTCTTGTCGTAATCAAGTGCACAGTGGCGTCCGTTTTTGATAAAATTAGGTGCAAAATTTCCAAATATGGCCATGTAGATTCTTATTCTTAATATTTCTGGAGAGCTCAGTTTCTGTCGATAATATTTAATGACTTATTATACTAATCCTAAAAACAGTGTTACATTCCAGATGAGGTACCTACATTTTCGAGCCTTTTTCAGATATCGATTTTTGCTCCTTTATAATATGCGTGCAATCCACGAAGAAAGAAGTCAGATTGTGCTACTACTCTGGCCTATCTGAAGATACCGCAATCTAAACTAAACATTCAGGTTTCGAATGCAACTTAAACATTTTTAACGAGAATTTTAAAAGAAATCAGCCCATTAAGTGGCCTTTTATGGATTTTTGTTACTAAGAATCTAAACGGCATCGTTTTTTGTGCTGGTTTCGTAAACGTTTCAATGGTGTTCTTAAGCTAGAAGTAACAGGTTTTTTGGTTCTCTATATATGTGAATGTGTGCATCGTTACAGGTGTATGTATTCGTTAGTGTTTTATTATCGCCTAAATTTGATTCACGATTTCCGTTATTATTTGCATAGTTGTTGAAAATGTATTTTGATATATCTTTTGTTTTCCCATATTGTGAAAAAGGAGCTGAATCTAAAGAAATTCCAATTATTGTTTTGATTTATCACAACTTCTTAAGCGAAAAACTAAACTGCTGATCATATATAAAGCATCAAGAGATTTTTAAATCGAAATGAAAAGATCAATATTTGAATTATTAAGAGACAAAATAATGTCGAGGGTCAGTACAGAGTGTTAAAAGAAGCCTTTCAATTTTTTGCAAAAGTTGGACAACTTCGCGAATCTTGAAAATGAATTTTTATTTTTATTTGACAAAACCCAAAATATCTGACCCCTTTTTAAAAAATAAACTCGTCAATTTTCTATTCTCACCAATTTTAATATGGTTTTGACGACCATCAAAAGGCACATTTCCAGAAAATTTTATCAAAATAGTTTAATTTTTTCAACAGTTATCCTGTATCAATAACTTGGAAACGAAAAATCGGGTCATTTTAAGATCCATTACAGCAATATTAGCCGCTTCTGATTAGTGGATTAACGTCAGTTTCACGTTATCTGCGGTCCAGTCAGATTGTTCCACCAGGTCTAGTTAGTCTAGTCAAAGTTTACAGAATAAATATATTCTGTAGACTTTGGTCCAGTAGTAAGATTCTGCGTTTGGAACGTAGACGATCCACGTTCTATTCCCGTCGGGGACAAGACATGTTTTCTTCATTTTTTTTTAGGTTATGTGTGTTTATTTTTGTACGTTTGGGTTAGTTTCAGTTAGTTCTGTCTGGTTGCGCCCCGAAGCGAGCGGAGGGCCATGCGTGAAGAGTTAACAGTACTCTAAAGTGACGTTAACCCAACAATCAGAAGCGGCTAATATAGTATAGTGGCGTAGGACTGTAAAGGATCGTATTATGCCCAAAATGATGCTTAAAACAAGCCTCAAATTTTCACTCGCAGGCGCTTTCGAGAAAAATTAAGTTGACGCCGAATTTATCCAAAAAGAGTCGCGCATCAAGCGTGATGGCTCAGTTCCATTCACTACCCGCTGAACGCACCTAAAGAAGATTTCACTTCCTCATTGTTTCTCTCTCTCTTCCGCTTGGCTGATGACGACGCGAACCGACTTTACGAGACGAAAATTAATGCCACCAAAGTTTGGGTACATCTAAAGATTTCTCAAAAACATGGTCCTTATGTGACACGTCCCATGCCTTAAAGGAGTCCAATAAAATCGTCATTAAATTTAAAAGGCTGTTTGTCTTACATGAGGCAGCCTATATATCTTATACCATGTCTTATCATAAAAAAATTGGCAAAAAATATGTACGTAAGCTTATTGGCTTTAATGATTTCCATTCAATATAAAGAAAACTTAACGCATACTTATGTTAAAAAATATGGCATATGTATGTCAGAGCAAAATAAGTCTGAAAAATCTTTCAAAGATGTGATTTGTTTTCTATGGAACGCCCTATATGCTTTATACGAGACCTTATCTAAACAGAACGACATAAAAAAAGGTGATGCTTAAATAAAATCTTCAAATTTTAGGCATTAATATTATGGGACTGTAATCATTGCGTGTGTTTACCTTACATGAGGCAACCTATATATCTTATACTAGGTCTTGTCATAAAAAATTTGGCAAAAAATATGTGAGTAAGTTTTTAAAATAAAATTATGGTATATGTTTTATTGGCTTTAATGATTTCCATTCAATATAAAGGAAACTAAATGTTACAAAATATGGCATATGTATGTCAGAGCAAAATAAGTCTGAAAAATCTTTCAAGAATGTGATTTGTTTTATATGAAACGCCCTATATGCTTTATATGAGGCCTTATCCCAACAAAACGACATCATAAAAAGGTGATGCTTAAATAATATCTTCAAATTTTAGGCATTAATATGGGACTGTAATCGTTGCATGGAACAGCCCATGTATTTTATATGAGTACTTATCACAAAAATTGTTGCTTAAAGCACAGAGCATCTAAGAAAGTTCAAAAGTAAAGCCCGTACGTAGATCTTATTGCTTGAAGGATTTTAAAGGGTCATTTAATATTCTTCATCATTTTCATTGCCTGTTCTGCAGGCTCTGAAAGTATAAGAAATGTCAATTCTGTCAGGTTGATTAAAAAAAAATGTGACTGATTTATTTCAACTTTTTAAAATGCAAACTTCTTAAGGTGCGTTCAACAAGTGATTTTTTCAGGGGTAGTGAATAAGATTGATCCGTCAGGGTCACGATCGGCTATCGCTCTTTCGGGTAAGGTTGGCGTTATTCATTTTTCTTGAAAACGACTGGGAGCAGTAATTTGGAATGTTGCCATGTTTTTAGTAAACAGTTGGAAGCAAACTTTTGCCTTGATTGATGCCTTTTATACAGGGTGAGTTAGGTGAAATCAAATTTTTCGCCATTTCGAGTTGTAACACACGTCACTACTTAATATTTGATTACCAGGGACATGAGTAGATGAAAAAAAACGCACCTATCCAATTGAAAATTCCGAATTGGTGATCTTTTTTTTTGTTTTTTAGTTTAAAAATCTACTTTAAGCTTACGTGATTTTTCAAGAAATTAATCGCAGATTCGTAAACCTCGTGATCACTGCTATAAAAAAGCAGTGTTCAATATTTCGGCAATTTTTCGAGTTTGAATAAATAGCATTGCTTTTGATGCATTTTGGAAAATTAATTAAACGTTAAGTTAAAATATTTAGATTTATATGTAATTGCCTAAAATCTCATTGAAAACAGCTTGGAGCTAAAAAATGAGTCATAATCGAAAATTTTGTAATTTTTTTGGTGATTAAAGGCAATTTCTGTTTGATTTTATGGCAGCTTTCAGGAAAAAATTCTACTTTTAGTAGCATATGCGTATAGTTTTTGTGGTAAGTAGATTTATTTTACTGAAATCTTATTTTAGACAATTTGAAGATGGGAAAATAAGTCAGAATCGAAGAATTCAAGTGATAATCAGTGGTTTCTACCGTCTTGATGGGAGATTTGGAACTCCAAGTATAGAAGACAAAAATACTTGTAGTTCATGATATTAACATCGCATTGTTGAAGTTTTCACTTCTGTTATGTGGTTTTTTCCATTGTATTTATTAATTGAATGTAATAGGCCCTAATCGAGGATGGGTAAAAAATGTCGCTAAAGAACTCAAAAAATACTAAAGCGTACCTATCTCATAAAAACTCAAAAATAATAAGGTACCACATTTTTAGCATTTCTGCTGTTTTTCGTAACAACATGTTGGCCCACAATATGCCATTGTTTTTAATGTTAGAACCCCATCTAACCCATATCAGAGATGTCCTACGTCAGATAAATATTTATTTTTATCTGGAGACATTTTTTAAGCTCCTTATGCGATTACCATGAAATTATTTAAAAGAAAACTTATTATTAATCTCTAATACTAATCGACTATTTTGGCTAGTCGATTTTAATAATCTTCAATCCAAAAAAATATTTTGGAGGCTGATGAGACAGCCTCTATAAGTGTTATATGGAGTTCATTTTAAAGTGATGAAATGATCGATAAAAGCTTTAAGCAAACCGCCTGTATGTAATTGGAAAGGGATACAAATGAAGCGAGGCAGAATTTTAAATGCTTAAGAGCCGTACGAAAGCCTACTTACTACTGAAATTTAACGTAAAGAATGTGTCTAAATTTAACAAATAGCCGATTTGTTACCGACGCGATTTTTCTTCTAATTCGTGACCGTGCCATTAGAAATTTAGCCGAAAGCCGTGTCGTAATATATAGAATACACGTATTCAAGTCCACTGCTTTCTCTCAAATTTCAACTTTCCTAAAATACGAATGGCGCACTGTCTAAATAAATCATCAAATGTTGTTGAACAACACTTGGGTACTTCATTTAGTCACCTGCGTTTTTATTGCCTGTTTTTTCCATTATTAAATATTTTTGTTTTTCGGTCCTTTTTTTATAAATATTTTGCAATTATCATTTAATATCTCGTTCTTTTGTCTAGTTTTTGACTGCCTCTCGAAGGGTTTTAGCTTATATTAAATAATGGATTGTGTGTGACCAAGGCTTTTGATTGTGTAAAACATAGGTTATTTGTGATCACTATGTATTTTTGAAATGACCTTATTTCCGATATTCGTTTATTTGTTTTGCCAAGAGAGAAAGCGGACAAAATATGTACAATTTCGTTACACCAGTTTTTCTCTCAAATATCAAAACGTAAGTTAACAAACCAACCTTTTTGTTTTTCAAGGAAATCTGGATCGAATTATAATATTTTAAATTTAAATATCTCAAAAACGGTTGAACCGAACAAGTGTGAGCGCCCAGTTCTTAAACATCCCTTATTAGCGCGAGCGGGAAAGATCCAACTGCGAGAAAAGGGTTCGAAAGTTCATTACTCTGCATTTTATCGATTTTCTTTTCCGCAGATATCTGGAGAGAGACAATATCGCCGAGGGGATGGCAACATGTTGCTAGGAAAATTGGACTCTACTTTTATAGATAATTATTTTCCTTTTAACCCGAGTGGCTAGTTTTAGTCAGAATAACCTATTTTGCTCATAAGTGTTTTAGCTAATATCGAAAGTAGTTCGCAATTTTAAAATGGGCCTTTCGATTGTAGGTATTGGGCAGGGAGCGAGGGAGTATGACCTAATATACATGTAGATGTCAATAATTAGTATATTTTTGAGGTTATGCAATAGCGACTCCTGTTACTGTTTCTAATACATATCATCAGTTTTAAACTTTTCCATAGATCGAAGAGAATGCGATATAGACGAAAAAACTAGAAGTTTCGAGAAAAGGAATCATGCAAACAAAATAATTAATTGAAATAAAATTCGACAAAAATGCTAATAGAAATAAAATGAAACCTGACAAAACGGTCCTTGAAGAAGACAGGATAGGTAACTAATAGCTAACCCAAACAATCAAATATTTGATATCCTTGCAAACAATAGCAATATCAGAGATAGGATTAAAAGGGTGCAGAAGTAAAACTGGTCGATAAACAAAGGACAGAGAAAGTCCAAAAAATAGCATACGAACAATAACTAGAACAATCAATTTCATAAAGACAGTCCCTAAAGAAGGAAGGACATGTGAATAATAACTAACACAAACCAATGTGAAATACATTAAAAGAAGAAATCATATATCAAATACATGAGACAAACACAGAGGAGAAGACATTTGAAAAAGAAAAGCATGAATCATGCGAACAATAATGAACACAAACAAAACTAGATACGGTGGATGAACAGAAACGAGATGCAGTAGAGATTGAAAACAGTATTAATACAAATAAAATTAAACCCAACAAAAACTCCTAAATAAATAATACAAATGTAAAGAAGTATCATATAACAGAGTATAGAAGTAAAACTGAAACGATGAACAAATGACAGAAGAGATTTGAAAATAGGAATATGAAGTATGGGAACAGTAACTGATACAATCGATATCAGTGTCAAAAGGACAGTCCTTAAAATTAAAGTATATGACAGGGTATAGAGTGAAAACTGGATAATATAGACAAACAAGGAGCACAAGAGATTCGAAAAAAGGAAGCATGGTCATGCGAACAATAATTAACAGGAACAAGATATAGAAGAGATGGGAAAAATGCTAATATAAATAAAATGGAACTCGACAAGACAGTTCCTAAAAAAGAAAGCACATGTAAATGGTAAAAAAATATAAATAATACTAGTGTGAAAGACAGGATTAAGAGAAGAGTACATATAACAAAGTGTACAAGTAAAGCTGGAACGATGCACAAAGGACGGAAGAGATTTGAAAATAGGAATATGAAGTATGGGAACAGTAACTAACACAATCGATGTCAATGAAGAAAGCATACATCAATAATTAACTCAAAGAATAATAGATGTGATGAAAGAACAAGAATAAGATACAGAAGAGATTGAAATAAATGCTAAAATAAACAGAAGACGGTCCTTAGAGAAGAAAGGGCATGCAAATAATAACTATCACAATCAATAGCAGTGTCAAAAGCAATATTAAAAGAAAACATCATATATCAGAGTGTAGATAGAAGTTGAACTAAAACGATGAACAAAAGACAGAACAGATTCGAAAACAGATGCAGAGGGAATTGAAAAACTGCTAATAGAAATAAAATGAAACCCGACAAGACAATCCCTAATGAAGAAAATACATGTAAATATAACTATCATAAACAATACCAATGTCAAAGGCAATATTAAAAGAAAAAAAATTATATAAGAGCGTAGAAAGAAGTAAAACTGAACCATGAACAAAAGACAGTACAGATTCGAAAATAGTAATATAAAGCATGTGAATAGTAACTAGCACAATTAATCGTAAAGACAGTCCCTAAAGAGGAAACTATATAACAGAGTATAAAAGTAAAACTGGATACTTTAGACAAACCAAAAGCACAAAATATTCGAAAAAAACAAGCCTGAATCATGGGAATAATAATTAATCCAAACAAATCTGGAGACAATGGACGAACAAGAAGAAGATGCAGAAGGGATTGAAGAAATGCTAATAGAAATAAAATTAAATGCGACAAGACAATATCTAAAGAAGAATTGATATGTATATAATATCTATCACAAACAATATTAATCTCAATGGCAAGATTAAAAGAATAAATCATATATCAGGGTATAGAAAGGAGTAAAACTGAAACCATGAACAAAAAACAGAGGAAATTGAAAAATAGTACTATAAAATGAATAGTAACTAGCACAATCAATAGCAATGTCATAAAGACAGTCCCTAAAGAGGAAACTATATAGCAGAGTGTAAAAGTAAAACTGGATAATTTAGAAAATAAAAAGCACAAAATATTCGAAAAAAGGAAGCATGAATCGTGGGAATAAAAATTAATCCAAACAAAACTGGAGACGATGGACGAACAAGAAGAAGATGCAGAAAGGATTAAAAAAATCTTAATAGAAAAAAATGAAACCCGACAAAACAATCCCTAAAGATGAAAGATATGCGAGTAATAACTATCACAAGCAATAACAATCTCAAAGACAATATTAAAATAAATCATGTATCAGAGTATAGAAAGAAGTAAAACTGAAGCAATGAACAAAAGACAGTACAGATTCGAAAATGGTAATATAAAGCATGCGAATAGTAACTAGCACAATCAATGGCAATGCCATAGACAGGCCCTAAAGAGGAAACTATATAGCAGTGTGTAAAAGTAAAACTGGATAATTTAGCAAGGAAAAAGCATGAAATATTCGAAAAAAGGAAACATGAATCCTGGGAATAGAAATTAATTCACACAAAACTGGAGACGATGAACGAACAAGAAGAAGATGCAGAAAAGATTGAAAAAATCTTAATAGAAATAAAATGAAACTCGACAAGACAATCCCTAAAGAAGAAAATATAATATATAAATAATAACTATCATAAACAATACCAATGTCAGAGACAATATTAAAAGAAGAAATCATATATTAGAGTATAGAAAGAAGTAATACAGACAATATCAATCTCAAAGACAATATTAAATGAAGAATTCATATATCAGTATAGAAAGAAGTAAAGCTGAAACGGTGAACAAAAGACAGAGAAAATTGAAAAATAGTCATATAAAGCGTGCGAATGGTAGGTAGCACAATCAATAGCAATGTCATAACGACAGTCCCTAAAGAGGAAACTATATAGCAGTGTGTAAAAGTATAACTGGATAATTTAGACATACCAAAACTCAAAATATTCGAAAAAAGGACGCATGAATCACGGGAATAATAATTAACCGAAACTAAATTGGAATCAATGGACGAACAAGAGGAAGATGCAGGAGAGATTGAAAAAATGCCATTAGAAATAAAATGAAACCCGACAAGACAATGTCTAAAGAATAAAGGACATTT
Source organism: Pissodes strobi (assembly GCA_016904865.1). Taxonomy (NCBI): domain Eukaryota; kingdom Metazoa; phylum Arthropoda; class Insecta; order Coleoptera; family Curculionidae; genus Pissodes; species Pissodes strobi. The sequence continues at coordinate 53,889 of MU188599.1, forward strand.
AAATAGTAACTATCACAGACAATATCAATCTCAAAGACAATATTAAATGAAGAATTCGTATATCAGTATAGAAAGAAGTAAGGCTAAAACGGTGAACAAAAGGCAGAGAAAATTGACAAATAGTCATATAAAGCATGCGAATGGTAGGTAGCACAATCAATAGCAATGTCATAACGACAGTCCCTAAAGAGGAAACTATATAGCAGAGTATAAAAGTAAAACTGGATAATATAGAAAACAAAGAGTACAAAATATTCGAAAAAAGGAAGCATGAATCGTGAGAATAAAAATTTATCCATACAAAACTGTAGACGATGGACGAACAAGAAGAAGATGCAGAAGGGATTGAAAAAATCTTAATAGAAATAAAATGAAACCCAACAAAACATTCCCAAAAGATGAAAGTACATGTGAATAATAACTATCACAAGCAATATCAATCTCAAAGAAAATATTAAAATAAATCATGTATCAGAGTATAGAAAGAAGTAAAATTGAAACAAAGAACAAAAGATAGTACAGATTCGAAAATAGTATTATAAAGCATGCGAATAGGAACTAGCACAATCAATAGCAATGCCATAAAGAGGAAACTACATATATAGCAGAGTTTAAAAGTAAAACTAGATAATTTAGAGAACAAAAAGCACAAAATATTTGAAAAAAGAAGCATTAATTATGGGAATAATAACTAATCCAAATAAAACTGGAGACGATGGACGAACAGGAAGAACATACAGGAATGATTGAAGAAAATCTAATACAAAAATGATAGACGACAAGACAATCATATATGTAATATCTATCACAAACAATATCAATCTCAAAAGCAATATTAAAAGAATAAGTCATATATCAAAGTATAGAAAGCAGTAAAACTGAAACCATGAACAAAACACAGAGGGAATTGTAAAAATGGTAATATAAAGCATGCGAATATAACTAGCACAATCAATAACAATGTCATAAAGACAATCCCTAAAGAAGAAACTGTCTAGCAGGGTGTAAAAGTAAAACTGGATACTTTGGACAAACAAAAAGCACAAAATAATAAAAAAAAAGAAGCATGAAGCATGAGAATAATAATTAATCCAAACAAAACTGGAGACGATGGACGAACGAGAAAAAGATGCAGAAATGGTTGGAAACTGGAACCTTCAGACATGCAAAGAAGACAAGAAATTCGATAAAAGAAGGAAGAGTCATGCGAATAATAACTAACACAAACCCTCACAAAGTAAAAAAAAATAGGCTAAAGGAGGAAAGCAAGAATAGAAGCAAAACTGGACAGGATAGACGAATAAAAGTCCGAAAAGAATCGAAAATAAAAGCCTGGCATGAAGTGCGTGATTAATAATACAAATACAGTTCAACCGGATGAGACAGACCGTAAAAAAGAAGTCATAGGGCAGTAGTAGAGGCAAAACTGGACACGACAAAAACTAACAGAGATTCGAAAATAATAATATGATGATGAATCATGGGAGTAATAACTCACACATGAAACCTGTATACCTACGTTGGAAGGCAAAAATCTTGTTTCACGATCTTTTTTTAACAAGTTTAGTGTGTTCGTTCTCTCTTTATAACTGCTCTTTATTTTTCAATTTTGCCACACTAAGTTGAATAAACCGATTGTAAGGATGTTTTACTTCGTTCATGGTCATTTTTTACTTGAACCGAAGACGATTAAGTATCCGAATGATAAAGAGTCAAAGAAAATCGATACGCCCTCGGTTTAACGACCTTCCCTAATGAAATCAGTCCCCCTAGATAATCGGGCTCTTCCCCGCTTTGTTCTGATTTTCCTGATGGTTGTTTCGGCCCCAAAACATTATTGTCATCAAGTCATAAAGAGCTTGCTCGTGTGGCAACGTTTCAGGAGGATAACGCGCCCTTATTTATGTATATACGAAACATCGATAATTATGCAAAAGTAAGAATAATAGTCCCCCAGGTTTTTCCTCCCTCAATAACAACATCTCCGTACTGATACTGAAACTAGCAGCGGCGATAATAATATTTCAATTTTGCTTATCTGGTTATAATCGACATCGATAAATGCACTTTAATTCGTTTAAATAGCAACTTTTGTGCATTTGGCTTATCCGAGATGGCGATTAAAATAAATGTTCTACGGCTCTATGGAAACG
>MU188599.1:56051-73955 GCA_016904865.1 Pissodes strobi
ATCCGAGATGGCGATTAAAATAAATGTTCTACGGCTCTATGGAAACGGTTTTATCTCTAAATATTATTAGACTTGCATTCTCGACTATGTCATTCGTTTAAAATAGCGCTTAATTTGCGGTTTTGTCGCCTTTTTTTTGTTTAGGAATGGAAGTAACACAATACGTAACCGAATACAAGATCAAAACGATATAATTGAAATTTAGAACGGCAATATCTAAACTGATATAATATTTGAATAAATATGAGCTGGAAATGTGTATTTAATTTATTTCATATCAAGTTCAGACCGTAACGAGATCGGTATGCGAATTATTAGAACAAAACATGACATTTAAAATATTAATTTAATTATTGTGACTTCAATTTTCCATATGTCGTAGATATGCCACGGTTCGTCACGAATTGGGTTAGTTTTTGCATTCATAAGTTTTATAATTTTTATCATGTTCTCGTTGCTTCTGCTATCATTTCTTCTTGTTTTTAGGCATTGATATTGCTTATGTTACTTGTTTTTCTCATGGTTCATGCTACTTTTTTCGAAATATGAATTTAGTTTTGATGCTAAACTTAACCCAAATTAACCCTCTGGGAAATTGAATAAATTATATTTTAAAAATATGTTAAAGCGACTAATATTGAGAACAGAGGTAATGTTCTTTCCAAAAAGTCCACAAGGATATTATTTCTGGCATACTTTCACCCACTTAAGTAAAGGAGGGTATCATCGGTATTCTACCTCTATTAACTAGGTACCTTTACAATATGTACCATTGACTAGGAAAATTAGCAAATTGAAACCCCTACCAAAGGATGTATTCTTTTCCAATGACACGCAATTTCCATATTTGGTGATTTGTGTTCCATTCTCTTAATATTAAGCATCGATCTAATAACAGCTGTTTGTTTATTAGTTCGAAAATCAAGGAGAACTGTTCACATTTTCTATCCCTCTATTGAATTTTCTATAGATGTGGTAGATCCAAAGATATGTTGTTAATATTGTTGTTTAGTTCCTCTTTAACTTCAGTTTTTGTGGTGTTATCCTTTAGCCTCTGGATGTCTAGGCGTTTTGGAGGTTTCCTTTTTCGAATTTTCTTCATACGTATCTTCATCTTGCTAAGCAGATGATTATGGTCTGAAGGGATATCCTCTCCTGGATACGTTTTTACGGATTTCACGGTGATTTGTAATGAAATCAATCTGGTTCCTAACGACTTTTTGGGGCGAATCAGCTGGAGATTTCCATGTGTAGAACTGTCGAGGCGGTAGTTGAAAAAAGGTGTTCGTTATCACACTGTCTGCTTTTTGACAAAACTGGATTACGCGGTCTCCTCTATCATTTCTTACTCCCGCAGTCCAAAATTTCCCCCAACATTGCCAATAGAAACTTTGCCCACCTTAGCATTGAAATCTCCTAGTAGGATATTGGCCTCATGTTTCTTTGCGTATTTCAGGGTTGTTCGTAGTTGTTTGTAGAATATTTCGATTTCCTGAACTGAGCTTTCTAAGGTTGGGGCGTAAGACTTCTTCTTCTTATCAGGCCCTCTCCTGCCGAGGGTTGGCGATCCAAATGGCAATTGTAGCTCTGGAAACTGCAGAATGAAAGATTTCTGCAGACGAGCGGTCGAACCATCTCGTTAAATCTTTTGGCCATGAGCTATGGCGTCTTCCTGCTGATCTTTTCCCTTGTACTTTGCCCGCTATTATGAGGCGTAATATTTCGTATTTATCACCTCTCATCACATGTCCCAGGTATTGCATTTTTCTTTTCTTGATGGTGTTCAATAGTGCTTTTTGTTTGTGCATGCGCTGGAGAGTACTTCATCGTCATCCTGTGTACCCATGAAATTCGCAGGATCCGTCTATACACATATATTTCGAAGGCTTCTATTTTCTTTTCGGTCTGTGAATTTAGTGTCCAGCTTTCACATCCATAGAGTAGGACAGTTCTGAGTTCCAAACTGAGGTCCAGTCTTGTAAAAAATTATTTTATACTCATGAAGATTTTTCTCCCTTGCTCAATCCCTCAAAGTATTTCGCTTTTCGGGTTGCACTGACTATTGATGTTAACTCCCAAATATGTTATTGAGGTCACTTGTTCGATGGTTTGTCCCTTGACACGCAGGTGTGCATTTACTGAGTCTTAGAAAAGATCAATAGTTTGGTCTTGGAGACACTGAGATGCACTCCAAACATCTCGTTATAGTGTACCACGGAATGTATGATGGATTTGTAGTTTTTGTACATCGTTGGCTATTATAACAGTATCGTCGACGATATTGTTTATTGGGGTTCCATTGATCTTGATTCCGCCCTGGACTCCATCCAGTGCTTCTCTAAGTATAGTTTGCGAGTACAGATTAAACAGGAGTCGAGACAAGACGCAACCCTGTCGAACATCCCGTCTGATTTGCATATCTTCCGATGTCGATTGTTCCATCTCTACTACCGCCGTTTGATGCCAATAAAGTTCTGATATGAAACTTAGGTCTTGTTCGTCAACTCCGGTTGTTCTTAGAATTTCGATCATCTTCTGATGATTAACTCAGTCAAACGCCTTTCGATAGTCTAGGAAACATGCAAATACATTAACATTCATGTCTCTACACCTTTGCGTCATTACATTTAGGAAAAAGAGTGCTTTACGCGTTCCGAGTCCGTTTCTGAATCCAAACTGGGTGTTGTTCATCTGATATTCGCACTTCTTGTAGATTCGAGTATGGATGATTTTAAGAAAGGTTTTCAGGATATGGGACATAAGACTTATCATCCAATAATCGTCACATTGTGAAGTGTTGGGTTTCTTTGGCAGGGTTACGAATGTTGATTTAAGCCAATCTGACGGTATCTTGCTTGGGCTATATAATTTGTTAAATAATGCTGTTATTAAATCCAGGCAAGGTCTGTCATCATTAAAAAGTGTTTCGATATATTTTTTTCCATCTCGCATGCTTAGCTTCTACTCCTGGAATTATCTCGTTGTTATCATCTCTTCGATGTTTTCTGTATCTGTAAATTCTTTTACTTTTTTATGAACATTGAAGGTATCATATTTTCTTGTAATTGTTCTATTTCTTGGCACTTTGCCGAAATCCAGATCTTTTTCGCTTCCCGGCAGTTTTTCCTAATGATCCTATATTCCTGTTTTCCTGTGTGAGATTTTTAATAAATCTTTAGCAATGGGAATTTTTCCCAACTAGTGGAAATTTAGCCATGTGACACCAATTTTTAAGAATGGTGATGTAAGTAATGTCCAAAATAATAGACCAATTTCCAAAATATCCTTATTTTCAAAGATTTTCGAGGCCACCCCACTTTTTAAAAACATTATAATACCAGAACAACATGGGTTTATCAAGGGGAAGTCAACTGTTTCCAATTTGTTAATTTTTGAGCAGGCTCTTTTGGGTGCCTTGGAAGGTGGTTGTCAAGTCGATGTTATTTACACTGACTTTTCTAAGGCATTTGACAGGGTTGATTAAGGAATCCTCGCTCGGAAGTTGACTGCCATGGGAAGACTTTTCATAGGTGGCTTCTGGATTATCTTAAGGAAAGATATCAGAAAGTTAAAATAGAAAACTTTTTGTCTTCTGAAATAAGAGTCACTTTTGTTTGATATGTTTCTTAATGATGTTAAACTTATTTTTAAATATTCCAGTTTTCTTAATTTTGCGGATGATAAAAAGATTTTTAAAATGATTGAGGATATAAATGATTGTCACATACTTCAAAATGAACTAAATCAATTTTCTCAATGGTGCATACTAAATAATTTATCACTAAATATTGATAAATGTAAAGTTATGTCATTTAGCAGATCTAGAAATCCTCTTGACTTTAACTATAAAATTAACAATATAGATCTTGAGAGAGTTTTCATTATCAGGGATTTGGGTGTCTTTCTGGATGTAGAACTAAACTTTAATGAACACATTGAAAGGATTTCAAATAGAGCAATGAAGCTGTTGGGTTTTGTTTTGAGGAACTTGAAAGACTTTAACAACATATTTACAATAAGAAATGTTTATTCCTCAGTAGTTAGGCAGGTGCTTGAGTATGCCAGTCCCGTTTGGTCTCCATTTTATGAATCTAATAAATGTCGGCTGGAAAAAGTTCAAAAAATATTTTTAAAGAATATAGCTTAGAGATTGGGTATAAATTCTGATTCAATTAATTACAAGGACATGTTGGAAATTTTGAATATGCACACTCTTGAACAGCGCAGAGATCACCAGGATTTGTGTATACTGTACAAAGTTTTAAATAACATTATTCAATCGCCAGAATTATTGTCTCTTATTGGGTTTCATGTTCCTAGAAATTGTAATGCCAGACATAATAGACTTTTTCATGAAGATTATCATGGAACCAATTATGGATTGAACTCTCCAGTTACCAGATTTTGTAGACTTACCAACAATGTTCTAAATAATTTAAATATAGACATATTCAATACTAGTTTGATACATTTAAAAAAAATAGGTATATATAGATATAAGAGTTAGACTAACATAATTTTTGTCTTTGTTTGTGTTTTATTTTTTGTGCGTTACACTATTTTATTATGTATTAATGTTAAGTGCTATTTATTGGTGTTAAGTATAGTTATTACAATTGGATATTTTATCAGTTATGCCTAACAATGTAACTGACAAGTTCGTTAATAAAATGTTTATGTTTATGTTTACTAACCCGGGATTGAGTACCCTTTCAGAATAGCTTTGATCTTTCATGATTATCTTGAGGAAGTATTTAGCTAGGTAGTTTCCCCTTGCTTTCCTAACTTTCATCTCAGTCGCTCCTAACAGACGCTGTTTGCAGCCGCCCATTCTGGGTCAGACGCTGCATGGGAATCTTTTTAGCTTCACCTTCTTCACTTCGAGACCTTACCGGCATGGGTGCTCCTACCAGTAGTTATGCTACCGCCGCCTACGCGCCGGCATCGCTCCCTGGATAACAATTACAGAGTTCCTTCACCAAGTGCAAGGTGATGATGCCCCCAGAAGGGGGTTTGGAAAATACAAAATTTAAAAATAATTTTCTGATTATGCAATTTTCTAGTAACGATAGTCGAAATCTATACGTAAAATTTACCATAGCTGTGGTAAGTTTCATAATTTTTCGAGGTCCTTTAGTATTTTTTCTGACAGCGAGAAAAGTCATTGATTTTTGGTCATTCGAAGGGAAAAATACAAATTTTAAAATCATTTCGCTATTATGCAAACTTCTAGTATAGAAGAGTCGTAATCTAAGTAGAATTTACTATAGATGTGGTAAGTTTAACTCTTTTTTAGATGTTTTAGTATTTAGTGTTTATATCATAAAAATATACTATCTTTGCATAATATACTTATGTTTGAGCCGCATTGTATGCCCATTACCATATCGAGTTACAAACAAACACATCCGCCATTTTTCAATTTTATTTTCGCATAATATGAGCGATGTGTTAACAAAGCAGTCGAGTGTGATGATGACCTTAGTTTCTATGCCAATTTCGGTTAGATATTTATTATCATGCTGAAGCGGTGTCGTTTTACGGGGGATCAGTTTTCGCGGGTATGTAATTTAGCTTTCGCATTCCCGGTGGCCTGCTAATTCGATTAGGATTAGAAGTTTTTTAAATTCCGCCTCATGCAAGCAATGTTTTGCGTCATAACCAGTGGCTTATCGCTCGTATTTAACCCATTCATTTCGATTTAGCAAATTAAGTTTTTCTTCGGACTTTACTTGATTCAATTTTAGCTCAGAAATATGCAATTTTGCATTAATAACATTTTAAACAGAATATAAGTACCTACATATTGATAATTTCCAATCATAAAATATGGAATTCGGATCATAAATCGATGTTTTTTTATTCTCGAGATGGATGAGCGATGACAATCGAGAACGGAATCGGAATATTGGGTCGATAGTCGTGCCCGCAGATGTCGTGACCGGGCGCCATATTTAATTGTACCTCGGTACATTACTCAACTGCGAGAGATGTACTTAAGTCACTTTTGGTTTTGGTATATCTGTGATTTTCGCGAAATTATTGCCTGATTGCACCTACCGGTAATGGTGCGGCGCTGCCATTTACAGAGAAGGTCGACTATAGACGATTAATTGATTTGGAAGCGGAATAGCGATAGAATTTTTTAGCGAATCAAATGGCGTGCGACGCTGGAAGAATTACGTGTATTGTGAAGCGTTTTGAATTATGATTTGAAGAATTGAAAATGGAGCTTCATTATTTCCGTTTTGTATATGTATCTTCACTTTATGTTCCTGACCAATAGAACGGTCTATTACCGCCTTGAAATCAATTAGTCATCGAAATATTAACAGTCAATTCAACGGCTACAATTGTAACACGAATCGATTTTATTTCAATTGAGAAAATCATTTGGTTTTGCGCAATTATACGGTGAAATAAATTAAGTGCAAGACATTTACCCCCAAAAGCTTGTCATATTTATGACTACCGAACATTTGTAGTAAATTTCACGTAGATTTCGATTATCAATACTAGAAGTTTGCGTAATAGGGCAATGATTATTAATTTTGTATTTTCCGAACTGGGGCACTCTTCTTCGAGTGACCAAAAATAACAAATTATTTTTCCCGCTATCAGAAAAAATACTAAACGACCTCGAACAATTATGAAACTTGCCACATCTATAGTAAATTTTACATAGATTTCGATTATCTATACTAGAAGTTTGCTTAGTCTTCCATTGATTTTTTAAATTGCATTTTCCGAATCTTCGATTTCTTCTCCTTCTTTGAGTACCGTGTCCGATCGAACGTTGGCTACCATTCTGACTAGTATAACTTTATTGATTGCCGCGCGAAATAGGGATGTGAAGGACTTCTGGAACCAATTTCGGAGGTTCTTTAGCCAGGATGGTCTTCTTCGGCCTGGCCCTCTTCTTCTTACTATTTTCCCTTGTATTATAAGGCGAAGAAGTCCGTATCGTTCTGGATGTCTCATCACATGAGCAAAGTATTCCAGTTTACGTATCTTAATTATTTTCATTATTTCTGTATCCTTGCCCATGCGCAGCAAGACGTCTTCATTTCGGACCCTGTCGACCCAGCTAATGCGGAGTATTCTCCGGTTCACCCACATTTCGAAAGCTTCCAGCTTCTTTGGTAGTGAGTCTGTCAATGTCCAACCTTCGAATCCATACAGCAGTATTGGGAATATGTAGCACTTTACCAGTCTAATCTTCAGTTTGTTGCTAATACTCCGACTACAAAGTACCTTTTTCATTTTAAAGAACGCATCTCTAACCTTCTCTATACATTTGCTCATATCCCAGTTGCCGTTTATATTGCATCCGAGATAGGTGATACTGTTGGTCTTTTCAAGTAAAATTCCATATGCTGTAATAGTTGTTTGATGCACAGGAACTTTGCTGACAAACATATATTTAGCTTTAGTCCATATTCATCACAGACGATGTATACACTGTCGACTAGGATCTGTACATCTTCTTGACTACTGGCAAGCAGCACCGTATCATCTGCGTATCTTAGGTTATTTGTATTTGCGCCATTAACCTTGATTCCATTATATATCAATGTTTCCTAGTGCTTTTCTGAAAATGAACTCTGAATATAAATTAAAAAGGAGTGGCGACATCATGCATCCTTGTCGCACCCCTCTTCGTATCTCTTCCTCCTCAGAGACATTCTGGGTCACCCTGACTTTAGCTCGTTGATGCCAGTAAGAGTTTTTGAAGATGCGTGGGTCTTTGTCATCAATGCCTACTTGCTGGATAACCTCAATCAATGTTAGGGACTGTGATGTAAGTACGGCTAGTGATCCACTTGTTAATTTTAATTTATACTATATTGGATACGAATTTTCCATAGCACCCTCTATGAAGATCAGATCTAACAAACTGGTATACAACGAGTTCTACTATGATTTTAGGAATGGTAACTACAATGAATTGAATAATTACTTAGCATCTATTGGCTGGGTCGAATGTTTACAAAATAAGGATGTCAATGAGTCAACTAGTTTATTTTACGAAATTCTGTTAACTGGTATTGCTTACTTTATCCCACTAAAAAAGTATCGCACATCTACTTTTCCTAAATGGTTCTCGGCTGAGTTGCGTGGGTTGACGTTGGAAAAAAAAGTTGCACATTCTGTATATAAAAAGAACGTTCTAATATTAGTTATTTAAGATTTACTCAGTTGCGTTCTGAGTGCAAGCGCCTGTCAAAAATCTGTTTCCATAATTATATTAGCAATATTAATACCAAATTGGTGGAGGATCTGATCACAACTTGCCAGGATGACTATTTTATGGCAACCGAGATGCCGCAAGCGGACAAGATATAGCAAACCTATTTAGAGACTTTTTCCAGACTGTTTACATTCCTAATCTAGACTCAACTGATCCTTCTGATAATGCGGGTAGAAACATAAACCTGAGTAACAATACACATTGCATCTTAATATAAAAAATTTACATTTACAACGAATTCTCAAATATACCAAATAAACTAATATCAGGGCCAGACGGCGCGGGCGGCGTTCCAAATTTTTTACTAAAAAAGTGTTTGCACTATTGCATTGTGTTACCTCTATATCTACTTTTCAATGGTTCCTTGAGATCATCGATCTTTCCAAGCAAATGGAAAGAAAGTAATATTGTTCCTATCATCAAAAGCGGCAACATAAATAATGTTGAAATCTACCGCAGCATATGTTTACAATCCTCTATCCCAAAGTTGCTCGATTGCAGATTACTTGGCAATGCAAAGGCCTTATTTGTCAGGAGCAACATGGTTTCTCGAGAAACAAATCGTCTGTGACAAACCTAACATCGTACCAGCTAGACATTCTTGAAAATATGGAGAACAGAAAACAAACGGATTTTATCTGCACAGACTTTGCTAAGGCCTTTGATCGAGTCGATCACGGGATTCTCCTTAGTAGGTTGCTTGGGATGGGCTTTCATCGGGATTTTGTATTATTGTGGGAAAGCTTTGACAGAAAGAACCCAAAGAGTTAAAATAGGTTGCTATTACTCAGACATAATTGTTGCTACATCCGGCGTTTCCCAAGGGGGCCATTGTTCACCATTGTTGTTCAATATTTTTGATAATGACATTGTCAACTGTTTTTTGCATAGCCCATGCGGCATGTTTGCCGATGATCTTAAGTTTTGGAGAATAGTTGAGGGTGTTTTACACCAAGAGCTTCTTCAAGAACATTTAAATTGCTTGGCAGAATGGTGCCAGAAAAATAAACTGAACTTAAACGTAAATAAATATTATTATATAAGCTTCACTCGCAAGCCTGAAAGGATTGGAACAAATTACTTCATTAATGACCATCAACTCATTTGTCGAACATATTAATGCTATATCTAGGGTCAAAAATGCTAGGCCTTGTTTTGAGAAATTCCAAATATTTCTCCAATGTAGCCACCAGAATGTTATATTGTTCTTTAGTAAGATCACTGCTTGAATATTGCTGAGTTATTTGGTCGCCATTTTTTCAAATTCACTCAAATTTCTTCGAAAGGGTTCAACACAGGTTTTTGTGCGTGTGTGCATTTAGAAATAATATTAGGATTATAGAACATACCTATAGCGCCATAGAAACACAAATAAATGCAACATGCAAACATGCTTGACGTAACTTTTTTATTTAAATTTATAAGTGGTAGGCCTATTATTGATTGTCCAATACTTTTAAGCCGGATAACCCTAAATGTGCCATATTATCATAATTTGAGAAACCAACCTACTTTGAACAACGTATGGCGCTAACAGTCCAATTAATAGATATATGTCCTTACTAAATACTCTTACTTAATATCGATATTTTTAGCATGGAATTGTCTAAATTTAAAAAAAGTACAAACATGTGATACACATACCTTAATCGTATAAATTCTGAGTGGTACTGACAATTAATAAATGTTTCCTATTATTGTGATATGCATGTACTGTAACCTTTTACTCCTGATACTACTTAAAGTTGCTAAAATATTGTTTAAATTTATTATTTTATGATAGGGATTTTCAATCCAAGGTCATGGTTAACTGTTTAATTGCTGTAAATTACTGAATACTAAATCAATATTCATTTTGTGACTGTCTGTAGTTTTAGTGGTTAGCGATTCAGTGGTCTTATTTATTTTTCTTTGCTTAGATTAGGTGACTTATTATTGGACTTTTTCCTAGCTGTATCTTGGCGGACTGGAGCTTAGCAGTTGTTAGCCTAACTCTGTTTATTTTATGATTGCACAATTTTATTTCATGGGTTTACCCCGTATAATAATAAAAAATTAAAATAAATATCTTATCCTGTCGCACTTTATCGAAGGCCTTTTCAAAATCTATGAAGCACATTTACACTGGGTGATTAATATCTCTACATCTCTGCACGAGGACCTGGAGGCTGAACAGTGCTTCTCTCGTGCCAAATCCAAATTGTGTGTCGCTCATCTCTCCTTCAATTTTATTATATATTCTGAAGTGTATTATTCGCAGGAAGATTTTTAGTGCGTGGCTCATTAGGCTGATGGTGCAGTATTCACTGCATCTTTTTGCATTACGTTTCTTAGGGATCGTTATAAAGGTTGACCTAAGCCAGTCTGTTAGCATATTTCCAGTGTTGTATATTTTGTTGAAAAGCAAATGAAGAGATTGTTTGCCGTTCGTTTCCAGGAGTTTAATGATCTTCATAGGTATCTCATTTGGGCCTGCTGCTTTCCTGGTTTTCGCTAGTTTTATAGCCCTTTCTATCTCATTTATAGTTATCGGCGACCCTGTCGTAATATCTTGGGTTTCGTTTTCAGATCTTTCATCGTTAAAAAGTTCTTGTATATACTCCTTCCATCTCTTCAGCTTATCTTGATCGTTTATAATGAGTTTATCATTCTTATCTATGAGGTTGTTTTGTTGTGGAGCCCGGCTATTTCTCTTACTTTTCTATACATATTAACTGTAGCGTGTTTTCTTTCATATTTCGGTATTAGCTTTCATGTATCATTCGGCGTCCTTGTTTTTACATTTTCGCCTCTCATCCATTAAACCCAGTATTTCAATCGTCATCCACTGCTGCGTTTTCTGATTCATCTTTTTCATCCCAGAGGTTGTGTTTAGTATAAACGTTTTGATCTGATTCCAATGGTCTTCAAAGTTGATTTGCTGTTCCGCTTCTTCAAATTTTCCTTCCAGCTCACTTGCTATTGTTTTCTGGTTTGCTTGGAGGTGATCAATATCTAATTTGAAGGATTGCTTCGGCTGCTTTACCTTTTTCAACTTCAGTTTAAGAACGCCTAGTAGCAGATTATGGTCGGATGAAATATCAGCGCTCGGGAATGTTGTAACTGATTTAACTGCGTTACAGTACCGATCATTAATTGTGATATAATCAATTTGATTCCTTATGATGTTATTATATGCTGGAGAAGTCCAAGTGTACAGTCGTCGTCGTGGTAGTTTAAAGAAGGTATTTATTCCAGACAGCTGTTGTTCCTTGCAAAATTCAACAAGACGGTCTCCTCTGTCGTTTCCTTCACCAAGACCGAAATCTCAGACAATGTTCGCTTCCCTGTCCAATCTTGGCATTTAAATCTCCCATTATGATGGTGATGTCCTTTCTATTCAGTTGATCGGTTTAGCTCTACATAGAAGTTCTCTAGGACCTCTTCGCTGCTTTCAGTTGTAGGCGAATATACTTGTTAATCGATTTTGAGTTCAGTTAGATCATTGTGCGTCTATATCTGATACATTGTATACATAATTAATGCATTTGTTGACTTCTTTCGACACGATGCATGAACATGATGATAGTTGCTGTCTTCTCCCGAGTAGTACACGCTGCATTCATAGGTGCTGGAATTTCCAGAGCCGGTTAGCATCTCGCTGATGCCGAGTTTCGTAGAGACCATGTTCAAGGCATATTTCGCATCAAGTTTTACATTGGCTGGTCTTATTTTGTTCTTCTCGGTATTTGTTGGTTCATATATCGCTTTCAATACTTTCCTCCCCGGAGATCCAATTGGGGGAATTACTCCGGAATGAATTTGGGTATTGATTGCCATGTTGGTATTTACTATAGGGATTTGTAATCAGGTGATTTCCCCTGGCCTTGCTGATCCCCCTGCCGTTGGCCGTTCAAGCAGCTCTTCCGCCTTTGAGGCCGATTTCTCAACCTCAGGACCAGAGATGGCCCTATCAACCTGCATTAAGGTTGCTTGCTTATAACGGCGCGCACTCTATTTGTCTGTAACCGTAGACAGGAGCCCTGCTATCATCCGGAGCCAGATGAACCCAGGTCCATTTCCTCCTCCTCCTCCTTCTTGCGGGCTTGAGACCGGCATCGGCTGATCGCTTTACCAAAAATCAATTATTACCACATAACTCACCTAGTAGAATAAGTCGACCTTTAAAACCTATAATAAGCAAATCCGAATAATGCACGATGACACCTTCGATATGCAATACACGGTATAATCAACAATTATTAAAACTGGCCTTTGATCACGACCAATTCTCACTGTTGACTGCGTTTGTTCAGTAAACGATCTATCGACTTTATTAGATTCCTACTATTGATTAGCAGTGTAGATGCAGATGCAGCGGCAAGTAGACAGTTTTGGATATGTCCTTTAAAATGTAAACCCTCTCTCGGGCAATGAATATTTAATATCTTCGATAGAAACCCAGTCATTCCTTACTCGCTTCCACCCAATAAACCGAAGAATTTTTGTCGATATCGAGTGGTTTTGCGAAATATGATTTGTGTTGGCCTTGCCGTAACAAGTCAACAAGCAGCGCCCCAACTTGCGAAACGTTTACTCATGCATACACGAGCTATTGTTGTACGCGCGCTTTGTTGTTTGGCGTTCTTGGAATGCCGCCGAGTATCGAGTTTCCTATCCTCTATAATATACGGTACCATCTACTTGGTGTTTCGGTACGATAAGACGCTTAAATTTCAGGGCCTGAGATACAACCGGCTAAGGATTTTAGAAACTAGCTTGTGACGAAATGGAATGTTTTTTGGAAATTTTGAGCACCTTGTATCTTATAAATGGAAAAGTCTAGGACATATAATTGCGTATTACGTTTTCGAATTAATTTTTTTGATAAAGAATTTATAGTGTTATAGTATTTGTTGGAACATCCTGTATAGTCTACCTATTATTTTGAAAATCGCTGTTGTGCAATAATTTCGCTTGGATTTGCGTGTGGCGTTGCTAGTTCTCAATCTGGAGCCTCCCCAGGTGGCGGATAAGGGAACGCCTCCTAGATATGGGTGGCATCGGAGAAATGAAATACCCGGGGCTGACCAAAACTAGCATGAAGCAAGGCAGCAGCTGCTTTATTCCTGAAACGAAGCTATCGTAGATTGCCCTAAAAGTTCGTTACCAGATACTTACAAGCGGCCATCACATATGATCAAACCGGATGTAAGGCTGCGCTGAGGAAGGCAACGGGAAACCATCTCATTAAATTTCCCAGGACAATCATCAGCATGACTGGAAAGCCAAAAGCCCACGACCCTCAGTCCCTGGCATGTCTTTGACTGACCAGAGGGTGCTAAGAATCACCGGGCCAGTCATGAGGAACATTGCAAAATGAGATAGCCAAACTCGGGACAATATCAAATAGATGAACATCAAGTATTCTACTAGGGCAACGACAACAACCAACACTACAATGGTGTAGGTGTCATAAATGGACAAGGAATCCAGCAAATCAGTAAAGGCGTTTGTTCCTGTGTCGGACAGCGTGATTTTTATAAAACTCCACTCGTAGCCATTTGACGTCAGCATCGTCCAGATCTATGCACTAGCTTGATATATAAAAAGAAGACTTTTACGAACAAATTGCGGATATCCTAAAGTTAGCGAAAAAATCAGAGGTGACATTTATCTTGGGCGATTTTAATGCCAAAGTAGGAAGTATCCCACGAGATGAGATTACTGGTAGATACAGTTTAGGAACAGCAAGCGATAGGGGAGATCGGCTAGTTCAATTCTGCCAGGAACAAGATTTCATTGTGTCAAACACCTTCTTTAAACTTCCAACCAGAAAACTCTACACGTGGACATCTAGCACCCATACTTCTGAAAAAATTATTCGCAATCAAATAGATTTCATACTTAAATTAAAAAACGATACAGGAACTGCATAGAGTCCGCTAAAACATACCCAGGTGCATACATAAACTCCGACCATAATCCAGTTGTTGCAGCAGTAAGACACACTCAAAAAAAACACAAGGGCAGGAACGACGAATACCGAGCGCTAAATGGTATAATTAAAAACAAGTTAAGGGAAGCACAAGAGAAATGGCTTTCCGAGCAATGCCAAGAAATAGAAGCAATGGAAGCAAAATACGACACTTTAAGCATGCATAAGAAGATAAAAGAAGCGACAGAACGCGCAGGGTAAATTGATACTGAAAACCTCAGAAAAACTGAAAGAATGGCGCAACTACATCGAGGTAGCTATTCCGGGATACTCGGCCGGCACTCCATGTAGAATCCCCTGGTCAAGGCCAAGGCTTGGACATAACAAAGACAGAATTCAGTATCCCCTGTCAAATTCAAAAAATGGGAAGGCTAGGGGCCCTGATACGTCGAGACTCTGAAATACTGCAGAACGAAGATTCACTGAACATCCTGGTAAAACTATTCGACCTTATATACCGAAACGGCATATACCCTCTGATTAGCTGAGGTCCCGCTCCCCAAAAAAGCGAAGACCAAAAACTGCGTCTTATTAGCTTGATGAGCCATGTGCTTAAACTCTTCCTGAAAACACAAAAGAATATAATTATACACACAAAAAAAGGATATCTCATTTTAAAAATATAATACTCAATTAGAATAAATCTTAGCTTTGTATATACGCAAAGATATATATATTTAAATTGAGTATTTTAAATACTAGTGTGAATACTGCATAATTCTCTTGCCGATTAATTTATTTTACAGAACAAGAATCAAAATATGATATTTAATTATTTTATATTATTATAGTTAAGAATCATATGATCGTTGTTTCAAGATATCGAATCATTTGAAACGAAAATAAATTATGTCTCAAAAGAAGAAATGCTATTAATGGTTAAAGAAAACATATTCTACAATTAAAATTGTATTTACTTTGCTTGAACAGCTTCAAGATTAAAATAATAAACCTTTTTTTTTCATCTATGTATATAAATCCTCTCTTTGAGTAACTTATTTCTCAAAATGAATTTTTGGGGAATGTTTGATATAAAATACAAACGTATTGAAATAATAAACGTTTTTACACAATACGAACAAATATTTTTCTACATTTAAGAATTCATTATTCTCTAAATCAAAATTATTTTATTAATTTAAAAATATAAGTTAATATGAATGAGAAATCCAATATATTAAATTCTTCTTTTTTCTGTTCGGTTTAAGAATATTAAAAATCTCAAAATAAAACAAAAAAATATCTCTAATGAAGTTTATTTCTATACACTGGAAAAATAAGTAAGTATACAAACTAAAAATATTATCTTAGAACAACCAAGGTCTACAAGATGTATTTTTCCATTAATTCTAGAACTAAAGGACATATTATTAATATTTGCAGAATGCACCTTTATAGAAATCTAAAGATATGAGTTTCTCAGTATACTGTGACAAATATCTAGTAAACGACCATAATACACTTTAGCAAAACTTACAGGGTGTTACTTTTTTTCGGGTCATGACCCTGTATCGTAGTAAAAATTTTCGGGGGTAAAGCGATCACGATCCGGAACAAAGTAAATTTTGCTAAAAAAATGTATTTTGGCCATTTTAGGTTACTATCTGTCAAATATGAGATATACCTCTAGAAATGTACGAGGTGCATGAAAAAACTGTAAAAAATAAAAGGCCTTACGCACACATGTTTATATGAATTTTTAATCCTAAAAAGAGTCAAGAAAATATATCCTGCATTTTTAACCGTCATTTAAATAACACCCTGCATAGGTTAATTTAGACAAAATTGAAAAAACAATTACAGGCCACTGACAATGTTTTAAATTACCACTTTTTCAGAATCTACGTTTAGAAGATAGTTTAAAAAAGGAAACTGGATGAATCAAAAAACTAGTTAGTTTAGCTGTTTAGATTCTACAGCCTGCCAATTTTTATAAAATATCAGAGATATACTCACATTTAAAATAATTTAAACAATCAGTTATATGATCTACCAAGAAAAATTCTTAACACATATTATGCTACAACCTATATTTTAAAAATATTTTCAGTTTTCGTTAGGATGAGTTAAATAGGGTACAATGAATATTAGAGAATGTTAACAAAAACCAGTAAGTATAAATACCTAAGGCCCATTTTCACAACGTGTGGATAGCAAAAAGACTAAAACGTCTAAAACAAATGGCCTAAGTAACAATAACAAATAAAAGTTAGTATCCTACGACCAATAACTAATACTTAGCTAAATTAACTCCGAGGTAGGTATTTTTCTATTTCTTGGCAAGTTAAAAACGCCTTTGAACTCTTCGTTCGAGCAAAGATCTATACATACAGTTCGAGCAATATGAGATCAAAAAACACACTAGGGCTGTGTGAAGTTTGTATTCTCTATCATTAATTCTTCGACTTCTTTTAGCTACGTGAATACGACATCACAATTTTGTAGCTTTTGGCGGCCATTTTTGTTCTTCATGGCGTCGGATTTATATATTTGTTTTCTAGTTTTGTGTAATTCGTTTTTTCGCGAATACCAAAATGACGAAATTGTAAGTATTCGGACCATTAGATTTGTCTGACGTAAAAATCAATCAATCCCTCGTGACAGACGATCTTTATCGGTCGATGGTCCTGGACAGCACACGCACTTGCACTCACAGCACCCCTAGCAACCTTATCGATCAACTAGGTTAATTAATATACTGCCGGCCATCTAGAAAACATGTGGGGAGGGGTACAATCAGATTCCCGGATCCTTGAGTCAAGATAAATAAAAAGATATTGATATTTAATTTTAGTAAACATATTTAATTTTTTATTTGATTTGTGCTACGATATATGTTTAGACAGAAACCTAGTAGTTTCAAAATACGCATGAGATATTCTCATTTTAAGAAACATACGTTCTAATTCCCCGATTATTTTTATTTGAAGAATATTGCCATCTTATACTAAATAATGTGGACCGAGGATTTATTTTAAACGGAGAAAATAATATTATTAAATTAGTTTTTTATTTTTCTTGGTCAAAACTTAATAAAGTTCATTGAAATATTTAGGAACCTTGAATAAAATATGTAGCTTATTTTGAAAGTAAATCTATCTTCATCTTTGATTAAGATTGCTCGAAATTCTAAACAAAAATATGTTTTTAAATCAAGAAAATAATTTGAAAAATTCATATTTTGCTTTTAAGAAAATGCATTTATTCATACGAAATATATTTTTCAAAAGGAAGTATCTGTTGACTTAAATTTAGTAAAAAAAGTTGAGAAAATGTGTATACATAAATGGAGTATTCTTTTTTTTGTGTGTACGAGGTGCGAGACGATGGTGGGTGACTCTCAGTTCTGGTTTCGCAATGGTTTAAAAAAAAAGGAGGCATTATTCAGCATACAGGTTCTAATCCAAAAATTCCGGGACATATGCATGTTTCATCGACTATGAGAAAGCCTTTGATAAAGTTAAACACGAAAAACTGATCAATACTCTCAAAGGAATAGGATTAGAAGAAATAGACCTCAGAATTATAGCCAACCTTTACTGGAATCAAACTGCCCACCAAGAATCGATGACAGCGCGTCCGACGAGATCAAAATCCAGATAGGCGTCCGTCAAGGGTGCATTTTATCACCTCTGTTCCAAAGGAATATTCCAAGAAGCATTATACGAGTGCGATG
>MU188599.1:93955-111386 GCA_016904865.1 Pissodes strobi
TATGATTCAGCTTTCCCGTTTATCTGTGTTGTTTTGTGAGAGAAATTTGAAATATGCCTCGGCAGATCGATTTGTAATCGGTTTAAAAAGCAGTCGTTGCTTGCAAGTTATCAGTAATACATTTTTTGAAGGAAAAATTGTCATTTTCCCCGTCCCCGTTTAACAATTAAATAAAGCTGAATGCGTTGCTTGAGCTTTTGTTAATTTTAATAACACCTGGTTGCCTTTGCTGAAAACTGAAGCTGATACGGAACATTTAAAATTAAACTAAATCTTTAAACAATAATCATAAAATTTTTCCCAAATACGGCTGATAAGGGGTGCTTCAAGCACATGATACCAAATTGTAGATACATACTTAGCTACTTAGCACCTCAAAAACGCATCAATTATTTACCTAATAACATCTCTATATCACACTAACAGACCACTAATTAAACGATATGACATCATTGTTGTGTGTACTTTATATTTTGATTTTTAGATTTTTCATTCTTGACAACCAACGGGGGCAGATTTGTTCCTCGAAACGTCGACCGTTTTCCAGTTCTTTTTGGGGTTTTCAGCTTCGTTAGGGCCACTAAACTAGCACTTGTGCCGTTTACACTGCCTTATTCTTCAAAAAGCCTACAAATGAAGTAGGTATCAGGCAAAAATTTGTAAGAAAAACTAGAAATCGATATTTTTACACTTTTCTTGAATCATAGTTCAATTTTGAGGCTTATCGACTTAGAATT
Source organism: Pissodes strobi (assembly GCA_016904865.1). Taxonomy (NCBI): domain Eukaryota; kingdom Metazoa; phylum Arthropoda; class Insecta; order Coleoptera; family Curculionidae; genus Pissodes; species Pissodes strobi. The sequence continues at coordinate 94,693 of MU188599.1, forward strand.
GTCTTTTAGAGCATCTCAAATATAAAAAAAAATTCTTTAGAATCGGAAAATGATCCCACATGAGTGAAAGAACGTCTCGTTTTCTTGAAAAATTCGATTTTCTGTCTTAATAGCGTGATATGGATTTTGGAACATATTACTTGGTTCAATTTTGAGGTTCAGCAGCTCAGAATCATTCTTAAATTCATCTTAATTATAGAAAATTGTCTATAGAATCGGAAACTGATGCCACATCACATAATTTTTACGTGAGTGAGAGACCTTCTCGTTTTTCCGGAAAATTTTATTTTTGAAATGGTGACACTAATGATTTTAATATGCCTACCATAGTTCAATTTTGGATTTCATCGACTTAGAATTGTCTTTTAAAGCATCTTAAATATACAAAATTTTCTTTTGAATCGAAAAACGATTACACATGAGTGAGAGAGCGTCTCGTTGTCCCGAAAAATTCGATTTTCAGAATTAATAGCATGATATCGATTTTTTGACATATTTCTTGGTTCAATTTTGAGGTTCAGTGGCTTAGAATAATCCTTAAATTTATCTTAAATATAGAAAATTGTCGTCTCGTTTTCCCGAAAAAATCAATTTTTTGGCGTAGTGACATGATATCGATTTTTTAATATCGTTCATGGCTCAATTTAGAGGCTCATCGATTTAGAATCGTCTTTAAAAACATGTTAAATATAGAAATTTTTATCTAAAATCCAAAAATTATTTTACGTGAGTGAACCCTTCTAATTTTTCCGGAAAAAATTGATTTCTTTTTTAATGTTGACATAATACTGATTTTAATGTACTCAATTTAGAATCATCCTTAAATTCATTTTAAATATAGAAAATTTTCTTTAAAATCGAAAAATGATCTCAAATTTGTGAAAAAGCATCTCGTTTTCCCGAACAATTCGATTTTCTGACGTATTGACATATCGACTTTTAACATCTTTCATGGCTCAATTTAGAGGCTCTAAATAAGGCTCTAAAATTTGAAAATGATTTTACGTGGATGAGATAGCTCGTTTTTCCGGAAAATTTGATTTTTGAAATGGTGACACTAATGATTTTAATATGCCCATCATAGTATAATTTTGGAGCTCATCGACTTAAATTTCCCTTTTAAAGCATCCTAACTACACAAAATTTTCTTTAGATTCGTGAGGGAGCGTCTCGTTTTTCGGACACAGTCCGACACAGTGACATGGTATCGATTTTTTAACATCTTTCATGGTTCAATTTAGAGGCTCGTGGGCTTAGAATCGTCCCTAAAATCATCTTAAATATAGAAAAATTTATCTAAAATTGGCAAATAAGTTTACGTTAGTGGGAGACATCTTCATATTTCAGGAAAATTAGATTTTTTGAAATGGTGACAGTATTGATTTTAACATACCTATCTATCATAGTGCAATTTTGAGGCTCATCGACTTAAAATTGTCTTTTAAAGCATCTTAAATATACAAAATTTTCTTTAGAATCGGAAAATGATAACACATGAGTGAGAGAGTGCCTCGTTGTCTCGAAAAATTCGATTTTCTTACTTAATAGCATGATATCGATTTTTTTACATATTTCTTGGTTCAATTTTGAGGTTCAGCGGGTTAGAATAATCCTTAAATTCGTCTTAAATATAGAAAATTTCCTTTAGATTCGTAAACTAATGCCACATGAGTGAGAGAGCGTCTCGCTTTCCCGAAAAATTCGATTTTCCAACGTAGTGACATGATATCAATTTTTTAACATATTTCATGGCTCAATTTAGAGGCTTCTCGGCTTAAAATCGTCCTTAAAATTATCTTAATTCATAGAAACTTTTATCTACAATTGGAAAATGATTTTACGTGAGTGAGAGACCTTCTCGGAATGGTGACACTAATGATTTCAATATACTTATCATAGTTCAATTTGAAGGCTCATCGACTTAGAACTGTCTTTTAGAGCATCATAAATATGTATAGAAAATTTTTTTTTTAATCGGAAAATGGTCCCAGTTGAGTGAGAGAGCTTTTCGTTTTTCCCGAAAAATTCGATATTCTGTCTTAATAGCGTGATATCCATCTTCTAACATATTTGTTGGTTTACTTTTGAAGTTTAGCGGCTTAGAATCATGCTTAAATTCATCTTACATAACGAAAATTGTCTTTAGAATCGTAAACTGATGCCACATGAGTGAGGGAGCGTCTCGTTTTCCCAAAAAAAAAAAAAAGATTTTCTGACGTAATCGCCTGATCGATTTTTTGAAATCTTTCATATATCAATTTAGAAACTTTATTCTTTATTTTTTTTAGGCATAGAATCGTCCCTAAAAGCATCTTAAATATAGAAAAATTTATCAGAATTGTTCAATTTTGAGCCTCATCGACTTGGAATTGTCTTTTAAAACATCGTAAATATAGAAAATTTTCTCTAGGATCGGAAAATCATCGCACATGAGAGAGAGAGCGCCTCGTTGTCCCGAAAAATTCGATTTTCTGACTTAATGACATGATATCGATTTTTAGACATATTTCTTGGTTCAATTTTGAGGTTCAGCGGCTTAGAACCATCCTTAAATTCGTCTTAAATATAGAAAATTGTCTTTAGAATCGTAAACTAATGCTACATGAGTGGGAGAGCGTCCCGTTTTCTCGAAAAATTCGATTTTCGGGCATAGTGACATGATATCGATTTTTTAACATCTTTCATGGCTCAATTTAGAGGTTCATCGGAGTCATCGGCTTAGAATCGTCTTTAAAATCATCTTAAATGCAGAAAATTTTATCTAAAATTTAAAAATGATTTTGTGTGAGTGAGATCCCTTCTCGTTTTTTCGGAAAATTTAGTTTTTTGAAATGGTGTCACTAATGATTTTAATATACCTATCATAGTTCAATTTTGATGCTCATCGACCTAAAATTGTCTTTTAAAGCATCTTAAATATAGAAAATTTTCTTTAGGATCGGTAAATGATCCTACATGAGTGAGAGAGCGTCCCGTTTTCTTGAAAAATTCGATTTTCTGATTTAGTGGGGTGATATCGATTTTTTAACATATTTCTTGATTCAATTTTGAGCTTTAGCGGCTTAGAATCATCCTTATATTCATCTTAAATATAGAAAAGTGTCTTTAAAATTGTAAACTGATACCATATGAGTCAGAGAGCGTCTCGTTTTCCCAAAAAAATCGATTTTTCTGACGTAGTGACATGATATCGATTTTTTTACGTCTTTCATGGCTCAATTTAGAGGCTCATCATCTTAGAACCGTTCTTAAAATCATCTTAAATATTGAAAATTTTATCTAAAATCGGAAAATGATTATACCTGAGTATATAGCTCAATTTAGAATCATTCTTAAAAGCATGTTAAATACGGAAAAAAAAAAGTTAAAATCGAAAAATGATATCACATGAGTGGGAGAGCGTCTCGTTTTCCCGAATTTTTTTTTGTCGTAGTGACGTAATATCGATATTTTTACATTTTTCATGGCTCAATTTAGAGGCTCATCGGCTTAGAATCATCCTTAAATTCATCTTAAATATTGAAAAATTTTATCTAAAATCGGAAAACGATTTTACGTGAGTGAGAGACATTCTCGTTTTCCGGAAAATTTGATTTTTTGAAATGGTGGCAGTACTGATTTTAATATACCTACCTATTCCCCACATTTTTGAAACGCATTTATCACACTTGCGACTTTTTCGGTGCTACAACGATCCAAAGTGACTTTACTGCTTTTTCAAAAATATATTCTCAATGCCATTAGAATAATGAAGTTTGAATTCATATTAAAATTTATGCATTCATACAACATACATAAACACCGAATCTAATTTCAATGTTTTAAATAGTTATATCTTATATCACTCAGTATATTTAGTATTTAACTAAAACTAGAGCGACTCCCTACGGGAGATTTGCTTTCTATCTTCACAAGTACTTTTGACTTCCACCAAACCAACCCCCGTGCCGCGCCGCTCAAAAAACCTTCGTTGTTTAATCGAATATCGGTTTTTATTTGTTTACGAAATAAAAACAAAAAAAAAACTTGTTTATAATAACGCGCGCTAATTACAATAAAAATCTTATTAGAATTTTAAATCATGCCGTACTGTTACTGAAAATATTTCTATTGTCTACCATAGTGACTAAGTTGAACCGAAGGTCAGGCCATTCATTGGCCGTCGACAAATTCTAATATGGCCGGCATAGAAACTATCCGATTACGGTGGTCGTACCCAACTGCCGAAATAGTTCTGTCTACGCTCATTTCGATTGGACGGCATATTTCGGCTATGGGTATCCTAGATAATGGCACCGAACATTAACAAGAGACGTTAATGTTCGGTGATAATGGTACCGGTCTCGGTCCGGCCTAGATTTTTATCGCCATTTTTATCGCCATTTTAGTGTGAAATAGTATGGAAAAGATGTCTCCACCAAGGGCGGTTATTAAATATCGATATCCATGATAATGTTCCTTTAAAACAAGTAATACATTTACTTTCATCAGCCGTAATAGTATTCTAATAGGAAAGTACATATTTAAATACCCATTTTAGAAATCGTTGGATTGGGACTTATGAAAATATCAGGTGGCCTCCACGATCTCCGGAGCTAACACCCGCAGATTTTTCCTTTAGGTTGTGAGTTTTTTTAAATATCGATATCGATAATTGCTTACTCTTACGAGAAACTTTTGACATTCTAGCGGATATTGATCGGTATTATATAATCGGAAAAGCCAACGTTCTCGTAACATTTACGCCGCCGTTAGTCATTTATTCAGATTTATCACTTCCAATTCAAAAACGGAAACCATATGATTCTAATCGGGCCGATTCGTGAGCGGCAAATTGGTTTCGGCATTTAGAGTGCGTTTTCCAGATATGGCACAAACGCATACTTTATGAACGTTGCCCGTTTTATGGAAATCAATTTCCCCACGTGTGACACAAATGCGAACGACTAAATGGCAACGAGCCGCGCCGAATTCGGTTTAAGTGGTTTATTTGTGTGTGTGTGCTCGATCAAATTAGGGCTGTCGCCAGATTGATGTGTTTGTTTCGATGTCTTGTTTGTTGGCATTTACTTACTTGAAGGTTCTATTATCGATGCTAAAGACGTTGCCAGTGTTGCCAGGTCCAATATTTTTATGTTCTTTAAAAACCTCCTCAATTCCTCTATATTTCACACCCAACCTCACCCTTTCAAAATTGCTTAATTATTTGAGCGAATAGGGTTTTGGATAATTATTTACAAACTATAGAATATGAATATAGCAATAATATCTGTGCTCTCACTTCTACAAATCGGTGGTATGTTTTTTCCTTTTAGTTATCAAAGGCAACACTGGACGTGACAGCCTTGACTTATTGCATCCCGCGTTAACGTGACAACATTGGAATTTGACACGCTCGTTAATACCTGATTTATTTTATTATGCAAAAATGGTTCTAATGTTTATCCAAGAGAACAAGTTTGACTCCAAAATACTATTTAAGGTTCTAAATTTTGAAAATTTTACTCATTTTCATACCGAAAATGTATTTATTTTCTGCAAGTTTTTGTTTTTATCTAGGAAAATTTTGAAAAACAGTGGCTCGAATATTGGCACGAAAGCAAACTGTTGCGCGTTTCTTACAATTTTGTACCAAATTTCTACCCAAAGTTCTCAATTTTGTAAACGCAATTACCGAAAAAGTCTTTATTTTTGCTTTAGATCTGGGGAAATTTTGCCATCAATGACAACACTGGCCAAGAATACAGATATCTCGTATATTCCGCGAGACGAATTGCGTACACACACCATTAGGCCTTTTATACAGTTTTGCGTCAAAGTTACTACTTACATAGGATTCAAAATTTTGGCTCAAATATGAAAACTCTCTCTTTTCCGGTTGATAAATTTTTCTCTAATTCTGGGAAAATTTCGCTACCAATGGCAACTCTGTAATTGTGACTCTCATGTCAATCACGCATACGCCAACATGGTGACCTGTAATATTGGAAATTGGCACGTTCGTGTATGCCTGATGTATTTTCGTATAAGAAAAAGTCAAAATATTTATTTATACAGGAGAACAAATCATTGAGAGTTTCGTGTAATTTTGCAGTAAAAACATTTTTGAAAGTTTGCTTCATTACCGAAGATTAAAGAAATTTCGCTGCCATTGGCAACAATGTACAGCGGCACATTGTGTTTCGTTGCAGATTGCGCATGCCTTAACATTGTAGCCATTAATGTTGGAATTTGTCAGAAATGTTTTTTTATTACTTGGAACGAAATTTCCCATCTTCAATTTATTAAGTGAACAGCCTGTATATAACTTTAATTAATAATGTTATACAGGTACAGTACATGTAGTGTTATTAGGCGAATCTGAAAAACAGTTTTATATAGGACAATTAGGTGTCCATATTGTAAAAATAATTTCAAATATACTGGGTGGCTCAAAATCCCTCGAATGTGCATATATTTAATTTATTTTTTAAAGTATAGAGTGGCCCAAAAAAAAGTTCGAATCAAGGACGACTTTTTAAATTATTAATATATAAATACCGATAGGAAATAATAGGCCAGCGGGCATTTTTTATAACAGTTAAGCATTTTCCATAACTACATATATATACAGGCTGTCCAATTAGTAGGCATACCAGGGGATAATTGTTATTGGTTGAATTTAGAGGAAAACTGTAAATGTGACAATTGTTCATATTTTAAAACTGGATTCAAATCAAATCAAATAAAAATGGTTTATTTCCATAGACAAATGTTACAATGCATCGGAATTGTCAATTAAAATAGACCCCAATAATACTACTTAAAAACATATAGAATAAACTTAAACCTAGTTAAAGTTACAATGAAAAATTTAGTCAAATTAGAATGGGTAGTCAGCTAGCAGAGCCTTAAGAGCCCTTCTAAAAACTGGAAGTGTTGTAGCACCTTCTGGCAAGGGATTGAAAATTTTTAGTGAGGTAATTACAGGACCATCCGCACCTGAGACAATCGAGCCAAAGGATTACACAATTTATCCGTGCTACGAGTTCTGTAGTAATTAATGTCGCCAAATTTTGAATAGTTACTACAATTCTTAAATATTTGACATGCGCATTGCAGAATATAAATATTTATGACAGTTGGAATTTCTTCATTCTTAAAGGATTCACGACATGATTCCCTGAAAGACAGTCTAAACATAGCGCGGATAATGCGTTCGACTTAACCAAACCCATTGTATAGTGCAAGAGTTGCCCCAGGCGAACAAACCGTAGGCCAGAGTAGTATGTACTGCTGCATAGTAAAAGGATTGAAGGGTAAAAACATCCACAAGATCTCGGAGCTGGAGAATGGCATAGTTCACACGAGACAATTTACTGCACACTGACTACACCTATCAAGTACAATTCCAAAAAATTTGGAGGAGTCCTGCTGAATTAAGTTAGTTGATTCCTCTCTTAGCAGTAGGCTTCTATCCTGAACTGCTCGTACCGGAGTAAATTCAATAAAATTAGTCTTTAAGCCATTCAAACAAAGGCCATTCTTCTGGCATCAGTCTTCAATTTCAACTATACATTTGCTGCCCTGCAAGTGAGTAGTTCCATAGTCACGTGCTGTGACAACGGCAGACGAATCATCAGCAAAAACAATAATATAGCTCTCATCAACCAAGAGAGGCAAGTCGTTAATTAACAACAAAAATAGAATTGGTCCAAGAACACTCCCCTGTGGATCACCAGTTACAACATCTCCAACGTTCAGTCTGACAGCCTGGGTCCTAGCTGACAAATATATGATTACAGCCACCTGTAAGCTGGGCCTCTTATTTCGTAGTGAAAAACCCTATTAAGAAATATGGTATCAAAAGCCTTAGTAAAATGAGAAAAAATGCCCACAGATTTTAATTTTGAATCAAAATTATTCAAAATTTAGTGTAAAGGGAGATTATCGCATCCGGTGTAGAGAGTCCAGGTCTGAACCCGAACTGGTGGCATGACAGGATGTTAAAAGCATTCAAAAAAGAGACAAGTCTCCTCTTGAAAGATTTTTCGAAGATCTTTCAAAATACAGACAACAGTGGCACAGTGCGATGGGCCTGTAGTTGTCAACCAGCGAAGTTTTACCCTTCTTGTGTAAAGGTATCACAATGGCTGCTATAAGCCCTTTTGGAAAATATCCGAATTGAAAGGATATATTGAGGAGATAGGTCAAAACAGAAGGAATATTAACAGCACACTCGCACAATAAGGTACAGGAAATCTCATCGGCGCCAGAGGAATTCTTTTTTGAGACAGATTTAGTAATCTCAAGGGTTTCACTTTCAGTCAGAGTAGATAAGAAAATAGATTGAGGTATTCCGTTATCAGGCATATTTGCAATCGCAGGTGCATGAAAACTGACTATCACTCCAGCTACTGAGTCTATAAAAAAGCAATTAAATGTGTTTGCAATCTCTTGACGTCCAGTAAAATATATGAATTAATGCTATCCCATGAGGTTCGCATGATATTTGAGGAAGTCAGTATTTTTCTGTGAATTAAAAGTATCCTTTGCAGTGGCAATATTCTCCTTATGAGCCTTCAATCTTCTTTTATATGACAAAAGCAATACTCAAATAGGTATTAAATTTTTATATACTGTCTTTTAAGTGTTCTTATGGTTAATATCTCTATTTTCGTTGAATTTAGAGAATAGCACTGTCAATCCTCTTCTAATTAAAGATATATTTATGTAAATGGCACACCCTATAGGTAAATTATTGCGTTTTCGAATTCTACGGGAACAACTAAGATTACCAGATAGACTGTATACCTGACCTGAGACACTCTGTATACCTATATTCAATTGTTTTCGAAATATTGACGTTTAAAAAGTGACTTTTGGTTTGCGTATAGTCCATGATCATAATTCAAAATTTCATTTCCAGCCGAGTGAATTATATCATTTTGCAGCATTGCAAATAACGTCTTCTATCATTTTTTATCACAAGTGGGCTACTGTACTTTTAGGCAACTATGTTTGACCTCATGACTCTATGAATATTAAATTAAAGGGAAAAACAAGCATTCGATCATAGCAAGTAGATTCCTTTAATTTGATTCAGATGCGAATTCTTGGAGATTATTCCATTCATCTTGTATGTTGGGCTGTCCACTTCGCGATAACCTCCATCTGCATACTACTAAATGGACACCCCTTATAGTATGAATGAACCCTATTAATAACGTTGAGATAGCTGGCATGTCTCGGATGTACTCTTTAATAAAGATGACTGTAAACAAGCCACAAAAGCTTAGGCATAATGGGCCGTTAGACATTATGCTAATAAGCGATAAAACAGCGCTTATACAACATAATAAAACGTTGCGGCCGGCGCTGAACACCTCGTATATGCCACTGAACCAGATACATCATAAAGTTGATATTCGAGCATGATAGGCGGCCCACGAGCGAACGTTGTTAGTAGCCGCTGCAAATCTAGATCGACAAACTAGCGGCTCTTTTATGGCAGATACTGATGGTCGCATTTGAAATTATGACCTAAAGACGTATAAAGGCCGCATGTATGCCTGATATCGGGCTTGCTTCGCATTAGTTACGGGTACTTTTACGAATTAGCTATCGATCTTGCATATTATTTAGTTGGAATCTCTCTCTATAAATGCTTATAATAATATGTTAAACAATTTTAAAATTAGCGAAGCATTCCCTAGAGGTATTAATATTGCTATCAGTTAAGTGAGTAGGTTTTCCCATAAAAGTTTCGACCAAGCCAAGGAAATATTAAATTTATGCCACTATCACCAAGTGACATATTTCTTCATTGGAGGGAGAAAGCATTTGGAACTTTTAGAAGCCAATTCGGACGGAATTAATTTAATTAGTGGTGATATTTTATACACTAGTGCTATAAAACAGTGATTTATTTCAAGGAATGGAATATTTTTTATCTTCACTTACAATCACTTTCCGATAGGCAGAAGTGAGGCTAGTGATTGATCAGCAGGATCGCCCGATTTAACCTCTTTTGATTTTTTTCTTTGATGGCGTCTTTCAAAACACAGTATGAGTTATTCAAGAAACCCAAAGGCGAGTCGCAGCAATATTTCCCGAAATATTTCACCATTTCTTAATAAAATTGGGCAACTCCTGATTCCTTTTTTTTTTTTTCGCTTTCCACCAGCAGATGCGAAGCTACTGATTGGTCGACAAGATCTCCCGATTTAACACTGCTTGACATTTTCTTTGTGAACAGAATGATGGCGTTTCATCACCAAGAGAAATATTTTTTCGTTTGAGAGCGAACGCATTTAGAAGCCAATTCGGACGGAATTAATTAGTGGTAATATTTATTCAGTAATGCTATAAAACAGCGATTTATTTCAAAGAATGGAATATTTTTCATCTTCATCTACGACCATTTTCCGATAGATAGATTGGCAGAAGTGATACTATAGTGATTGGTCAGCAGGATCGCCCGATTTAACTCCTCTTGATTTTGTTTGATGGCGTCTAAAATGAATGATTTTTAAAAGACAGTCTTGGTTATTCAAGAAACCCAAAGGCGAAGCGCAGCAGCATTTCCAGAAATGTTTCGCCGTTTCTGACTGATGAATTTGAACCACGGATCAAAGCTGCATGTGTAACAATCTCAAAAATATTCTCGCAATAAAATTTAACACACCTAATTACTTGCTTTAAACACAACACTGACTAGATCGCATTCTGATAGATAGATTGATAGAAGCTGACCAATGGCCATCAATATCACCCGATCTAACACCAATTTACTTTTATCTTCGGTAAAATCTAGAGTTCAGAACTGCAAACACGAATCACAGTCGCCTGTAGAGTGAGTTCAAAAGTGTTTCATAAATAATCAATAAGTGTTTTACATCTCCTCATTACTTTTTTCGAGTACCTACAACGGTAGCTCCGTTGGTTGGGTGATGGATCAGGAAAAGTGGAGCTACTGATTGGCCACCGAGATCGCTCGATTAAATTCCACTTAACGCCTTCTAAAATATGCTTGATTCAAAGACCAACCTGGCGTATATTCATAAACGTGATATGTAGAGTAATTACTGAGATATTATCAACTGGGAGCTATTAAGTGACCAGCAAGATTGCTCGATTTGGTTCCATTTAAGGTTTTAAGTATTCCTCAAATTAAATTTAACCCATCTCTTTACTTCCTTCAAGCACAGCACTGCTTTACCTAGATCGCATTCTGGTAGATGGTTTAGTAGAAGCGGAGCGATTCAATGGCAAATAGATTCGCTCGCTTTAACACCGGTTGATATTTTCTTTGATAACAACCACAGACGAGTCACAGCCATCTGTAGAGTGATTCCAGAAGTATTTCATAATTAAGTAAACAATAAGTGTTTTACATCTAACACCCGTTTTTTCCATGTTTTTTTCCTTGTCTTACAGAAAAGGGATTTACCCGTCTTCTTGGAAAGTCGCTCGAGTGTAACCTGTTCCAAAAAAAAGGCAAGGAAACCACGCCCTCAAACTATCGTTCAATTGCCTTGCTTCCAATAATCACCAAAGTCATGGAACGTGTAGTCAATCAGCAGCTACTTAAGTACCTCGAGAACAACAAAATAATCAGCGATAACCAATACGGCTTTCGCAAAGAGAGATCGACAGGAGATATATTGGCCTATGTTACTCATATTTGGAGTAGGGCAATTGAGAACTACGGAGAGTCTCGAGCGATTGCGTTGGATATTTCAAAGGCATTCGACAGAGTTTGGCATGACGGACTGCTCAACAAACTACCGTCCTTCGGACTGCCAGCCTCTCTCTGCAACTGGATTCCCAGTTTCCTTAAGAGCCGATCTCTGCACGTTGCGGTCGATGGACACATCTCGGACACATTCACCATCAATGCGGGCGAGCCTCAGGGCGCAATACTTTCACCAACTCTGTTCCTAATCTATATTGATGACCTGCTGACCGAAACAAATAATCCTGTTTACAATTTGACAGATGACAGTACCCTTGTCTCCCACTTTAGATCAGAAAAACTCTTACCAGCAGCTGAGACTCATCACCGCAGACAGGAGCAGATTACAGCAATTAATCAAGACCTGGAGAAAATTCAAACTTGGGGCGACCGAAATTTGGTTCAGTTCAATGCAGCAAAGACCCAAGCAGCCACGTTTACCAAGAGGGCCAATACAGCGGGCCCTGACATCATTATGGCAGGGTCCACCATTCCTTCATCCTCGTCAATTGGACTGCTGGGTATCTCGGTCAACAGCAATATGTCCCGGCATGCCCACGTTGCTAACATAGCAAAATCAGCCTCCCAGAAACTTGGTGCGCTATGTCGCAACAAAAAACTCTATACACCACAGCAGTTGCGCTTGCTCTACAAAGCGCAAATAAGACCGTGCTTAGAATATTGCTCACATATCTCGGAGGCAGCACCAAAGCACACCCTAAAGCTGCTGGATTCCATTCAGAAGAGAGCTGTGCGTCTCGTCGGCGACCCGGAGTTAACCCGGAATCTAGATAGTCTGGAACCGCAGACATGTAACCGAGATATCTCTGTTTTACAGATACTTTCACGGCAGAAGTTCCCAGGATTTGGTCCGCCTCATCCCGCCCATGGCAGCTCCTGTCAGCCAGTCACGACAGACGGCAAGAGCGCACCAGTTCGTCGTACAACTGGAAACACCTAGAACATCGCTTTACAAGAACTCCTTTGTCTGGCGCACTGCATCACTGTGGAACTCACTCCCAGGACATCTGCTTCCCACAACTTACTACTTACAAATATTCAAGAGCCGTGTCAATCAACATCTTCGCACACACACCGCTCGTCGAGCGCCATAGGGTCTCCCTTTAGTGTGTGTGCTACTGCCATAAAAAAAAATCTTCTCATTACTCTCTTGTATCAGGAAAAGGAGCTACTGATCGGCCACCCAAATCACTCGATTTAATTCCATGTGACCTTTTTTTTCTTCGATGGCGTCTAAAATATGTTGCTCTCAAAAAGTAGCCTGGCATATTCAAGTACGCCATTTAGGCAATTCCTGAAATATTTCATAATAATTACCTACTGAATAAAACTGGTCGGTGCACTTCCTCTCATCGCCCTCTTCAATCAAAACAGTAGCTAAACGGTTGTTTTCCGATAAATAGAATGGGAAACTGGCATGGGAGCTATTGTGTGACTAGTAGTATCTCCCGATCTAGCTCCATTTGACTTTTTTTGATTAATTTCAAAACATTTCAATGTTTCATAGCTACATGTAGAGCTAATTCTAAACCTATCTCACAACTTCTCAATAAAATCGTGTACCTTCTCGTTACTTTCTTAGAGTGCCAGAGTTATTAAACGACCGATTTTTAACAAATGGATTGGTAGAAGCCGAGTTGACCGGTACCGGTATATAGGAGCGCTGGATTTAAGTACGCTTGACTTTTTTGAAGTGTAACTTCTTTAGCGAGGGTAAAGTCAGAAACAATGCTTATCAAAGTCAAATGCTTTTCAAAGTGAAACGCCCCTTTAATTAAGCATGTTCCAGTATAGCTAGACTGTTGAAATTTTCAGGACTTGTAGCCGGGTAACATCTGGATCCTGGACGAAAACTGGACTCGGTATCCCCCCCCCCCCCCTTCCCCGTTCGGTAAGGAGAGGGGGGGGGGAGAAAAAATTAAAATAATTAATATCGGGAGAACGGGAGGAGCTACGGGGTCGAAATTTTTATGGTAGATGAGCCTCATGAGGGGCAACCTTTAAGCTGAGGGACCGGGTCCCTAATTTAAGGGGTGATTTTAGGGAAAAAACCGTTTCTTCCGATATCTTTGCAACGGAGCCGCGGTTCGAAAATTTGACAAACGAAAAAAATTATAATAATAAAAATAGGTTAGAAAAACGCGGTGTTCGGCAAAAAAAGCGAACGAGTTCAGGTACGAGGTTGGGGATGGCAAAAATGGGGAGAAAAAATGCTTTATGAAAAAATTTTTAAAAAAATGTAAAAAAATGTTTGGAAAGTTGATAAAAGTATTATAAAACGAAATAAGAAAAAATTTAATTAAAAAAACAAAAACATAAGATTGTTAATACCTTAATAAAAGTATTAAAAAATAAATAAGAAAAAAAATAAAAAAAATCAAAAAATGGTTCGGAAAGTTAATAAAACGAAATAAAGACAAAAAGTAATAGAAACGCGGTTTTCGGCGCAAAAAATGAGGAAAAAAGAAAAAAATAATAAAAAAAGTGTTGAAACCGGGGGCCAAAGATGAGAAAAAAAGCTTAAATGAATGGGAACTCAATTCTTTATATCTCTTTCAGAGTTTCACTTCAGTTCTGTGCTTATAAAGGTGAGGCACATAATTTTTTGCATTTGTTGGTGCCGTTGAAATTCGGTGGTTCTCAAAGCGCGATCTGGCGTATTCAAGAAATCCAAAAACATATGCAGAGAACAATTTCAGGGGTATTTAATAATAATTTCTCTATAAAGTTGTACACTTCTTTCGAGCATAACTGCCTTCACTACAGTCAATCCAGATGAATTGATAGAACAGGAGTTATTGAGTAACCAGCAGGATCGCCCGATTTAATTCAGCTTGATTTTTTTTGACGGTATCTAAAATCGATGGTGTAGAAAATATAATCAGGGCAAAGTTTAATGAACAGAAATACAAGAAAGTTTCGTATTCATCAGGTTATTGCAAATTTGGTGTATACGTACCTTATTTTGATGCACAAAAACAAAAAAAAATCCAAAACTTTTCTATGATATTTATTTGTGGAGTGAATCATTATTTTATTGCAAAAATAATGAAAAGAATGAAATATAAAATCCATGTCCGTAACTAAAGAAATTCATTTGATGATTGTGGCAATTAATATGTATTAAACACAAGGAAAAATAAAACAGTAGACAAAAATCCAGAACTTTTGTATAATATTTGACACTTACCGCTGTCATTTTATTTTATACGAAAATGGCATATGCTCAAATAATTTCTTAATATTTTGACATATTATTAGTTTAGTTTAGTAGTTTAATTGTCTTTTTCGCTTTAATTTAGTAATTATTTTTTTAAATGTTAGCACTAGGCTCTTATACTAAGCGTGTGGAGATCGTTTCTAATGTAGAATACATTTTTTAGCATTCCTTATTGTGGTACTGCAGATTTAATTTATAAGGTATCCAAATCAGTGGCGTGCCATGGATTTATTTCAAAATTAAATATCAAATAAAAAAAAAATCGTACAAGTGCCTTTGTTAGTTTTGAAAATGTCTTTAGTGCTACTACTGGCTTGACTAATTAAATTTTGAAAGTGTCACTCAATGTCTATGTCCTGTTTGGAAATTTATAGTGGTTGATTGATTAGCTTATAAATTAAATGGGCCACATTCTTCACTGGCAGTATATTTCCTTAGTGTAGGTGCCTATGGCATCTTGAAACTACAAGTGTTTTGTCGATAATATACGCGGGGCACCCTATATAATGCATTCATCTAACGCCTGATCTAGAAATTATGTCTATATTCAAATACATCCTGCAATTTTGTATCAGATAGTGAACGAGTAGATGATGGTTTTAAGTCCATGATGGATTTAAAAATTGCGCCAAGCAAATGTTACATAATTCTCGATATCTTGCTTTCTATTAATCGAATACGTATTTTAATTCATTGGCAATGACGTTTCAGTACTCGTTTGGTACTAACGCATATTTTTCCATCGACCCTACAATGTTTCGACACTATTTATAGCAATGATGGTACCAAAGTGTCGGGTCGATTTATCAAACCGATGCGCACCATGTTAAACTGTGCAAATCAGCACAAAAATGTCGCCAGTTGCTGTCACTTCAACCATTAACAACATTGCTTCTAATAACGTTCTGACTGCAGGATTTAAAGTTCCAGATTTGCACATTTTTCGTTTCGAACAACACAAAGTAATTACACGAGCAATTAGAGCTTAACGGTGATTACGAAACATTGCCTCGCATGTGGACAAGACCTTGTTTCTTATTCGTCCAAATATAATTAACTCGTATATACGGCGATATTAATCGTATGTAATTTATAGATATTCTGGGAACGGTACGACCGGCGAAATTTATATATTATATGCAAAATTTTTGTTATTATTGTGTTGGCTGCGTTTGGTGTCATTGCCAATAAAATTTATTTCCATTTTCAGGTAACATCCTGAAAAAATTGATGTTCAACATTGCTTTAATATCCAGAGTGTTACAATATTAGTTAAACATTTTCAGTTGATGATTGTGGCTATTAAAGCGTATTAAATACAAAAAAAAAACTTGATAATACGGGCACCAAACTATGTTGGAGAACTCCAATATCGATCTAGCAAGTGATATATACAATGTTTTAATACATTTTTGAAATCGCTAGTGGTTCTCTTGACAAGACCTAGCATCCTGTTAGCTCTAGATAACACATTCTCAATGTGAACTGTAAACATAAGTCTGGTATCCAAGTATACACCAAGATCCTTCACAACTGATACACCCCTGAGAGCAACATCATTTATCGAATATTCGACAGGAAGCAATGTCCTTAAACGGATAAATCTCATGAAATAACATTTCAGTGACATATTGTTAATTCTACACCATTCAAAGACTGTGGTCAGATCATTCTTCAATAAAATAACATCCTCATCAGATGATATTTGACGAAACAGCTTCAAATCATCAGCAAAAA
>MU188599.1:111396-153081 GCA_016904865.1 Pissodes strobi
TTCAAATCATCAGCAAAAAGCAAGAAATTGGAAGAAAGCAAATGTTCCAAGTCGTTGATAAATAAACAGAATAATAGAGGTCCCAAATGGGATCCCTGAGGCACCTCAGATGTAGCAGTAAATTTAGTAGATAAGTGACCATTAACTTTAACTTGCTGCTCTCTATCCGACAGACAAGATTCTATCCAGGAAAGCAAAGATCCTGTTATCCCATAATTGAACCACTTTGAAATCATGATACTGTAATCGACCTTGTCGAAAGCCTTGCAGAGGGTATGTTTCGCAGCCCTTATCAAAAGAGTTATTAATTAAATTACTGAATAGAAACAGGTTGGTATCAATAACGGACCGGCCAGCAGAAATTCCATGTTGCCGATTTATTATGATATGACTGAAGGTGTTTGATAGTACCCTCTCAATACAATGCTCAAATACCTTAGGTAATGCGGAGAGAATAGAGATTGGTCTGTAATTATTAATGTCATTTTTGTTTCCAGCTTTATGTATGGGGCAGATATATATGACAGTTTCCAGACATGGGGAAATATGCCATGGGATTTTGAAAAAATATGGTAAAAAGGAAGATAGAGAGAGTTTAAGCAAAGTTTTAATACCCTGTTGGGAATTCCATCAGGGCCTTCCTTTAAAATCGACAACCCTGCCGATTTAAAGTCGTAATATAAATTATTTGCAGGTTCCATTCAAACCTTTTTATCAAAATGTATTGAGTGTGTTAAAGTCGGAGGATGATAGAGATCGCAAGTCATCAAACCAACACCTTTTACAATAGTATTAAACTCAGAATTTGCAAAACAGATCTATAATAGTATTGTGATCGCTTAATACATCTTTATATTGAGAAAAGTCTAAAAAAGCTAGTGTATCATATACTTCCCGGTTGAAGACCGTGATAATTGTCACTTTACTTTTGAGACAGATTATAATTACCCATAAGTAATACATTTTCAAACAACTCACTCGCACACTACACAGATTCTAAATGGGATTCATAGTATGAGATGGCCATCAATGGCGGGACGTAAACACAACCGATACAATATGTCGAGACACCAATCTCCACAGAAACCCACACTTCCTCAATGGCGTCATTTCCCCAGAACAGGAGGCTAGATTTAAGGCAGTTTTTAACAGCTATAAGAACACCACCACCACGGCTTTTGGTAATATTTTTAATGTTTCTGTTAGTACAGTGTAACTCGCATCCAGGAATTCACCACCATGGAGGGATCCAACCAGGTTTCTGCCAGGACAATAGTGAAATATGATTCATTAAGTGAAGGGCAGAAAAAGTCTTTTAATTTGGTTTTAAGACCTCTGACGTTTTGAAAGAACAGTGTGGCACTTTCTAGTGCTAGGCTGTTGAAAATTCACCGAGCGAACTAGCCTAACGGGGCGCCGAGGACGAAATTCCTTTACAGCCATACCAACAACGAGCCAAAGATTGGGGTCCAATAATAGGCCTTTAAGCGATGATTCCTTTGATCCCAATTTTAAACGAAACGACATCATCACTCCTTCCGAGAACGAAGTACTTGACATCAGGTATACCAAGTTGATTAGTCATGTAGTCCACAATGATATTCTCCGTGGTTGTGTTACTGCAACCACTGACGTCTTTCTCCTGCTGAGAAAGGTCCGGTCTCGGAGCCGGTACCAATAATTATATGCTGAGACGACCCGGCATTGGCCGAGGAACATTGCTGGGTCTCGATGTTTTTCAATGTAGTTGCAGTTGCAGATGATTGTTCCTGGACGATGGGGCACTGCCAGAAGCCCCATTATTATCACTATTACCAGGTATGGTGGAGGAAGTACTCTGGACTACGGGTCCAAGAGGTGGATTTATTATGGTTGACTTGGAAGCCGCAAGACTTGCACTTAATTTTCCAAACTAAGTACGTATTTTCGCTGCATAATCATTTGTTAAACGTTTCACATCCAGTGATAGTAGTAGATGTAGTTGGCTGATCATTTTGTGAAATATTCAATAACTTCAAGGTTTGATTTTTCGATTTACTGAAGTCAGCAGTCAACGAGCCTATAATGTCCCGAGACAGCCTGTAATTCCGATTTAAAGCCATCCAGGGAAGAGGCATCCACCAGCTTTCTCTGTAAGGGGGTAGACATGACATCGAACTTTTGGGAACTTTTCTTTGAAAGCTTATCATAAAGAGAGTCGAAAGAATTATTCATCAGACCCTTGACAGCAGCGACACAATCAATCTGTTCCTTACCCTGCTTCTTTACATAAGATGCACATGTGTTGCAAGCATACAACATAACGCTTGCCTTCATCTGAGTCACCTGAGCCTCAGAAGTCGAAAATTTGGAGCAGGCCAAACAGGGAAAAGCATCGCAAAAGGCACATATGATCTTGTACTTCACTTCATTATCATTTACAACTTCGCACTTAGAACAAGACATGGTCTTTCACTATCTCCACCAAGTGAAATTGGTTATATATTCAGAAAACGGATGCTAAAATTCACTGAATCGAACCCATGAGACGTACTATAAACAAATATTTGAGAACCGGACCAAACAAAGGCACTGATTAATGCTAGATATCAAACGAATATGAACTTGAAAAACTGACAGAACGTGAATGATATCAAGACAAACGATTGTGAAAAAGTTCTCAAATTTACGATAACAATAACGACTGAAAATACCGATTCCTGTCTAAATATTAGTCTCCTAATTAAAGTAAAAATCGAGCAAAATATTCATGAATATCACCTTAAAACAAACACAAAATTAATCATATTAAATAAAGTTTGATACAAATGTTGTTGAAAAAACAGCATAGGATGTCTTTAATTAAAGTAAAAAAAAAACCGCTTTAAATCATAATAGAAATAAAATTAAAAAAATAATTACAAATATTATTGAAAAGTGTAAAAACAGTTTAGGAATAGTAAAACAAAAACGATTTCTGCAGATATGATGTCACGCTAAAGAAATGGTGTGACAATAGAACTCAATATCTTAATCGTAACTTGTCTTTAATTAAATAAAAAACGAGCAAAACGTGCAGGAAAATCCACATAAAACAAAAATTAAAATAAATTCGGCTTTAAATCATAATAGAAACAAACTTAAAAAATTAATACAAATGTTATTGAAAAATTTAAAAGCATCAGTTTAGGAATAGTACCTAAAACAAAACAAAATTCTGCAGATTTGATATCACGCTAAAGAAATCGTGTATAACAATCAAAGTCAATATCTTAATGGGTAACTTTAATTAAAACACAAAACGAGCAAGATATTCATGAAAACCAACACAAAACAAGCAAAAAAAACCTCTTTAAATCATAATAGGAACAAAATTTTAAAACAACCGAGTACAAATGATACTGAAAATTTTTAAAATAATCTAGGAATATATACATAAGAACATAAGTCCTTTTCTAACAATAAAACGAGATTCTGAGGATATTATATGTTTAGATTTAGAAAATATACGCATTTGAATTGATATCATAAGAACAACAACTGTGCTGAAATTAAATTGCCAAAGGCGACATGGAAGTGTAATATCAGTTTTATAATACGATTTAATTTATCCGATAGTCAAAGCAACCTCACTAGAAATTTCCAAAGCTGACTTAGGCACTTGAACTAAGATAGCAAAAGCATTAACAATTTATTATAGCATATTTAAGAAAGAGCTTACGCCCATTAACTAAGATGGAAAAATTATTATGGATGCCTGATTCTTCTTTAGACATTGTTGTTTTAGCGGTAGATTTATCACGTAGCTAAATTAAGATTTTCAAAATTGCATAGAGGCTTGGACTAAACGTACTGTTAATTTGCGGTGCCGTCTTTACCGGGGGAGCACCGAAAGTGCTGCCCTTCGGAAGTTTCGACCTTTTGAATACTATTGTGTATAATAATTAAAATATATAATATCGGCCATAATAACCACACTAAATTCAATTTTCCGTCTCACTGGAAGCGATATCAACTTTTTTATTTTAAATTCCCATCAACTTAATTTCCAACGAGGGGTCACGAATTGTATATAATCAATATATCTGCTCCTTGACGTCAGAAGAAATAGATTTGTATGACGACGTGAGATTACAGAGCGCGGCCATGTTTTTTTTTAAATGGCCCTTGAATCACCATCTTTAAAACACAGGTCATCGTGTGACCCCTCGTTACAGAGCAAATTTAAGGGACAACTTGCATATCTATATATAGAGTTTATGCTATAATATTTAATTTAAAAAAAATAGGTCTTTGTCTGTACTCGTTCATAAATAAATTATAAAATGCCAACGTTCAATAACAATAAAGTGAATTACGTTTATGTAACAATATTTCCGTTTGTGCTAATCATCGGAATGATTCTACGATAGCATTTTAGAACCGTTTAAATTGCAACGCTAAATTATATTTGTGCATGCCGGAGGGTCACAGCAAAAAATATTGGCCAAGGCTCTGGTAGCTCGAACGAATAATAATTATCTCCTTCATAATTGTTATTTAAAAAACCATTAGGAAGTAACTAATTGAGAATAACTGACAATAATTCCCACCTTGGCATTTAATGACTGGCGATTGTCCGATCGTTTCCACCAAACTAGCCGATGATGAATGGGACAGGGGGCAACGATATATAATAAATATCATGTATCTATTTGTTTAGAATACCAGGTGGTATATGAAAAGTATATGTTATTTTTTAGATTGTTGTTTTTTTACCTATTATGCCAACTATTAAATTGGCCTGGTAAAAAAGCAGTAGCCCAATTTACTTCACTCCATGAATCTTAAAATTTATAGAAAAACTTTGTTGCTTTCTATCCGAGTAATTTACAATTTGGTAATTCAGTCCAATGCCATTAACGAATGAAACTTGTGTCAGGTGACTTATTAAGATGTTTTTAGTTAATTAGGTGTTGCGCTATTGTTACCTTTAAGGTGTTATAATTTTAAAAAGTTTTTTAATTACATTAATTACATGGGTTAGTAATGCTTTGCTGTTAATTTCATTGTCAACTTTAGCTTTCAGTCGAGTTATTCACGTATTATCATAAATTTAGGTGTTGGTTAGAACATTAAGACATCGATCAACCTAAAATGTTCAATGATAATGCATTATTTTTACATACAAATTACTTGTATAAACCACAGAAATAATGTAGCCTTTAATGATATTTTTAATATTAATTTTAGCTCTTTTAGGGCTCTGTGCTCCGTCGTTTAGTAACTTTTTGTTTCTTATTTTTACTCTCTTTTTCGTTCAATTTTAAAGTTTTGTATTTAGCTACTATTTTACTTTTATTGAACTTTGTTCATTTTTCATTTTCTTTTTTTGTAATGCATTAATTTTGCTTCTATTCGCTTCACTTTTCAATTGTTTTCCATATTATTTTTCTCTTAGAAGGATTTTTAAATCAATTTCTTAGTTAAGACGATTTGTTATGCTCATTTTTCGTTTTCATTTCTTGTACGTTAATTTCGTTATAAAAATCGATTTTAAATAAGTGCACCTACTTATTTTTTATGTAAATTCTTTTGTTCGACGTTTTTTTAACAGTGATTTCATATGTGATAGGTAGTTTTGTTTGTCTTTTCCGCTTTGTTTTAATGAACGTTTTTCCACACTCTTTCGGTTACTTTTAAATTTCTATATTTACCTATTTTTTCTTCTAAGGCAGTTTTTTTTTCATATAACAATGTTTTTGTTCATTTTTCGTTTTTTGTAATAGATTAACTTTTCTTTTATTTACTGTATTTTTCAATTGTTTGGCACATTATTTTACTCTTACAAGGAATTTTAAATTACCTTGTTAGTTGAGATACTTTGCTATTAACTTTGTGCTCATATTCCGTTTTCATTTTTCGTATGTTAATTTCGCTATTAACATCGATTTTTAATGTGTTTATTAGCTAAGGTTTATTTTTTATTTCTTTTCCTTTATTAAATGCGTTTTTTTCTTTTATGGCGATTAACTTTTTTGTTTATATTATTTTCTTCGTTAAATGTAGATTTTAACAATCTCTGTTTGTGATTTGGATTCCTTGAGTATTTCTATGTATTGTCTAATGAGTTTCTTTAGTAGATATTTACGTTGTAAGAGCAGTAAATTTATCTTTATAGAACGAGCAAGATATTCTGCAAGGAGTACTGTGATGATTTACAGGATATGTGGCGTACAACGTTTTATTTCATACTGTTCAAAGCGTTAAACTAGGATTGAATATTAATAAAAATTCATATTAGCTCCTTTAGGGGTTCTGTTTAGTAACTTCTTTACCTCTTTGTAGTCACTTTTTTGTTTGCTTCTTTTCTTTACTTTTTACTTTTACTCTCTTTTTCATTTAGTTTTTAAATGTTGTATTTAGCTATTATTTTTATTTTATTAAACTTGTTCATTTTTCATTTACGCTTTTTGTAATACATTAATTTTGCTCTTATTCGCTTCACTTTTCAATTGTTTTCCACATTATTTTTCTCTTAGCGGGATTTTTAAAAGAGTTTGTTAGTTACGATGATTTGTTATTCACCTTATGCTCATTTTTCGTTTTATTTTTTTGAATGTTAATTTCGTTATTAACATCGATTTTAAATATGTTTTTTTATTAAAGTTTATTTTTTCTTTCTTTTCCTTTATTGAGTGAGTTTTTACTTTTGTGGTGGTTAACATTTTTATACACCTACTTATTTTTTATGTAAATTCTTTTGTTGGACATTTTTTTAACAGCGATTTTATACGTGAAATTTTGTTTGTATTTTCCGCTTTGTTTAATGAACGTTTTTCCTCACTTTTTCGGTAATTTTTAAACTTCTGTATGTATTTATTATTTTTGTTCTAATGCAGATTTGTGTATTGAATGTTTTTGTTAATTTCTTGTTTTGGTTTTTTGTCATACATTAATTTTCCTTTTATTTGCTTTATTTTTCTATTGTCTTGAACATTATTTTTCTCTTACAAGGATTTTTAAATTAGTTTGTTAGTTAAGATGTTTTATTATTAACTTTGTGCTCATTTTCAGTTTTCATTTTTTGTATGTTAATTTCGCTATTAATATGGATTTTTAATGTGTTTATTAACTAGTGTTTATTTGTCATTTCCTTTTCTTTAATGATGAGTTTTTGACTTTTGTGGGGATTAACTTTTTTGATTTATTTATTATTTAAGTAATTTCTTTCGTTCGTCCCGTTTCTAACAGTGATTTTACATGCGCTGGTTTGTTAAAATTTTGTTTGTCTTTTCGTTTTGTTTATGAACGTTTTTACTATCTCACTCATTTTATTTTAAATTTATGTCTTTAACTATTATTTTGTTCTTTAAATGTAGATTTTAAATGTGCTTATTCATTAAAATGGGGTTTTCTTTTTTTTATTAAATGTTCATATTCACTTTTTGGTCATTTTTCGCTTATATTTTTTATACACATTAATGCGTGTTAAATAAGGTTAATTTGTCGTTTCGTTCTCTTTAATGAACACTTTTATTCGCTTTATTTTTCAGTTGTTTTGCACATTATTTTTCTCATACATTGGATATTGAAAGTGCTCATTAATTAAGATGTTTTATTTTTTTTGCTTAAAAATAATTTTATTCTCATTTTTTCTTTGTATTTTTTGTACATTAATTTTGCTATCAACATTGATTTTAAATATGATTGTTAAGTTTATTTGGAATTATAATCACACCTTCTGTTTGTGATTTGGATTGTTTGAGTGTTTGTATGTGTTGTGTGATGAATTTCTTTGCTAGGGAATAATTTATTTACGTGGCAAGTGCCGTAATTGCGTCTTTACATTATGAGTAAGAGGTTCGAAACGGGTACTATAATGATGTAATGTGTGATCTACAAAGTTTTATGGAAAACTTTATAAAAATTAGTTTTAGCTCTTTTAAGGGCCTTGTTTTGTCGCTTTTTTACCTTTTTATAGTCAGTTTTTATTTTCTTATTTCTTATGTAATTTCATT
Source organism: Pissodes strobi (assembly GCA_016904865.1). NCBI lineage: Eukaryota > Metazoa > Arthropoda > Insecta > Coleoptera > Curculionidae > Pissodes > Pissodes strobi. Next base: position 119,376 of record MU188599.1, read on the forward strand.
TGCTCGTAATTTTTCTAACAGTGATTTTGTATGCGCTAGTTAGTTAATAGTTTGTTTATTTAACGAATGTTTTTATTCACTTTTTCACTCGGTTCTGCATTAGTTTATTAAAGTTTATTTTTTATTTCTTTTCTTTTAATGAACAGGTTTTTGACTTTTGTGGCGATTCTCATTTTTGTGTACTTATTTTTTTATGTATTTTGTTTTGTTCCGCATTATTTTAACAGTGATTTTATATATGCTACTTAGTTAAATTTTTTTTGTAACTCACTTTTTCGCTCAGTTTAAATTTTTCATAATTTCGTACTATTTTCTCTTTTAATGAAGATTTAATTATGTTTATTGAGCGTTTTTATGCGCTACATTAATTTTTCTTTCATTCGCTGCTTGTTTGAATTGTTTTGCACATTATTTTTCTCTTACCAAAATTTTTAAATTAGCTTGTTATTATTAGCTTTGTGCTCATTTCGTGTTTTCATTTTTTGTATGTGGATGTCTATATTAACATCCCTTTTAAATTCGTTTATTAACTCTGGTTTATTGTGGTTTGAACTGTTGTTTTGATGTTTTTATGTTGACACGTTTATTTTGTTTCGTTGAAATTTTAGTTTTTTTAGGCGTTCTTTGTTGTGACTTTTTAATTTCGTGTTACATTTTTGCTTATTTTTTCTGCAATTCTTAAGTACGTCGATTTTTAACAGTGACGTTATATGCGATAGCTACTCAAAAGTTTGTTTGTATTTCCATTTTGTTTAATGAATGTTTTTACTCACTTTGTTTCAGTTTTAAATGTTTGTGTTTAGCTATTATTTTTTTATTTTAATGGGGATTTATAAATGTGTATGTTCAATAAAATTGTTCTTTCTCTTAGACATTGGACGTTTCCATTCACTTTTTGTTTATTTTTCTTTTTGGTTTTGTTGTAATAAACCAGTTTTGCTATTAACAATGATCTTAAATGTGCATGTTAAATAAGGTTTGTTTGTCTTTCGTTTTATTTAATGAACGCTTTTATTTTCTTCATTTTTCAATTGTTTTTCTCTTACTAGGATTTGTAATTTTATTCATTAATTAAGTTTTTTGTTATCTACTTTGCACTTATTTTTCCCGTTATTTTTTTATAAATAAATTTGTCTATTAATGATGATTTTAAAGATGTTTATTAATTAAACCTTATTTAACTTTTTCTTTTAAAGAATGAGGTTTTACTTTTGTTGCGATTAACCTGCGTGTGTGATTTGAATTGTTGTTTGTATGTTTTTATGTTGACACGTTTATTTTGTTTCGTTGACCTTTTAGCTCTTTTAGGCGCTCTCTGTTAATAGTGATATTATATGCGATGGTTAGTCAAAAGTTTGTTTGTCTTTTCGTTTTATTTAAGGAATGCTTTTACTCATTTTTGTGTTTAGCTATTATTTCTCTTTTATTAGGTATTTTTGAATATGTGAGTTCAATAAAATGTGTCTTTTCGCTTTGGTTATTGAACGTTTTTATTAACTTCTTTGTTCATTTTTCTTTTTCGTTTTCTTGTCATACATTAATTTTACTATCAATATCGCTTTTAATTGTGCTTGCTAATCAAAGTCAATTTGTTATTTTTTCATTTAATGAATGTGTTTTTGGCGACTAGCCTGCGTTTGTGAATTGAATTGTTGTGTGATTGCGTAATGACTTTCCTTGGTAGGTAATAGATATTTTACGTTGCAAGTGCGGTAAATCCGTATTTATTAATTATTATCTTATTTAATACGGTTTAAGCAAAAAACTGGAATTGAAAATTAATAAAAATGAATGCATGCCACTACTTGTCCATTAATATCAATATTGCAACTTTATTGGGATCCCGTATTTTTTTTACCGAACTCAGTACCGTAAAACGTCATTACCGGTACATATGTGTTTTATGATACAACATGAAATAAATAGGACATGTTAGGCCTGTATTCCTTCATTAAAGCATCAAAAATTAAAGCAGGTATCTACTGCATTTCCGGCAAGTTGTCTTCGGTAGTTCCTTTCTCGGTTAAACAAGACGTTACAGGCGTGCATTCGCGTAACAAACGAAACTTTGTAGTAAAACAAAACCGACCACAATTTTCAACAACACGCAATAGAAAAATAAATACCAGTTATGTCTTTAATAGGTTCGCCGTGGCCTCTATTTCGGACCGAAATCGGCGTGCTTAAAACCCGAAACCGTTCTGAAATTACGGCGATCAACACGGCAAATTACTTAGGCGTAAATAGCCTAGTTAACCGATTATCTAAAATAAAATTGCCATTAGTTAAGGTGCGAGAGGCGCTATTAATTGATTTTGCGTTTGGGCTACGCTATTCGTAATTAGGGGTTACCTAAACATCCTTATTAAGCTCAGTGTATAAATGTGAAATATACCTGGAAGTCGAGTCATTTGTCACATTGATATCGTCCTCCAAAATCAGTTTTTTTACGTTCATTTTGAAATATGCCAACCTGGAATTTAACCAATTGGAGTAAAATTTTTATGTTCGGCGGTTTTAATTGGTCATTTATAAATTGAAAGAAGTGTCTGATACGTAGGATAAAATAATCAAATTTCACTTCAATTTGATATTTCCTGTCGATATAATGTTTCTTATTTTAGATTATAAATACAGAGTTGCATAAATTCATTCTTCTTCAAAAAACTTTTTTTCCCAATGTATGAGAATCTGTAAGCAATTTGGCAACGCTTTCGATGTAACCATAGGAGCTAATTCTAAAGTATAAATAAAACAAAAACCTTTAGCATTATATGAATATTTTAATAAGTTATTTTACTTGAAAACAACTGAGAGCTCATAAATAAACAAAATATAAACATTAAATGATTGTATGTAGTCTGTGCTACGATATGGACAATATCAGTCGATGCTACGTATCGACCTTGCAGGAATATCACAAGATTAATACCTTAAAAGCCAAAGCATTGTATAAAGAGTTGTAATTTTAGATTGGTCTATGATTCTAAACGCTGTCTTGCACCGATATACACTTAAATGTTCATTAAAGTTCCTGCGGAACAGCTTAGTGTGAGCTCGGTTAGCTGAGTTAACTCTGATATGATATACAGTAATATACAAGCAATAATAGCAGGATAAATATTACCTTAATGTCCACCTATAAGCTACTATGTACACTAGATTCACCAATTGACGAGCAACGTTCAATCGTTCAGAGTTTATCTTCCAGCACATGGGAAAGTCACTTTAAAAAACACTTGCTAAGCCTCTTGCTAGCTTCGATATACAATGTGGTTCGATTTCTTGCAAATAAGAATGACTTGAAGGTAGTAGTTTGAGATGATATGCAGTTATATATGCATATTATTGCATATGGCATGGCATGGATGCCTTTGTGAATGCGGTTTTTATACACGCAAAAATGATTATAAAACATGCTATGCAGGTGGCATAGGTAAGCTGAAATCCGTGTAAGAAATAGCATTTGTGAGATCTTGAATATTGGCAGACAACAACAATAACAATATTATACTCTGCAAAAGCATAGAGAATATTGAACACCCATGGACAGGACCAATGGAGACGCTAGTACAGCGATGGTACAGCGTCTTACTTGTGAGAGAGTAATTGAACCCCCATGGACAAGACAAATGGGGACGCTAGTACAGCGATGGCACAGCATTAGAGATGTTGAGAGTTTGTGATTGTCAACGTGTGTGTTTACATGTGGGGCTCGAGGCAAGACTCGAATGTGATGAACTCCCATGGACAAGACGTATGGGGACGCTACTACAGCGAGGGTACAGCGTCATACTGACTTAGAGACTAACGGCAGGCAGGGTGCCGATAAATACCTTAAGTTGTAGGTTTGAGATGACGACGACTATGGCTGACAATGTCACTTGAGTAGATATCTTGAAAGAATAGGGGGTCTCATGCTGCATGGTGGCTTGGGGCGATCTCAATTCATTTTACTGTTCCATAGCCGCAAAATTATCGCAAGACATTTCTCAAAAAAAAACGATCCTAGGAACTATTTAAATCACATTTCAGTGGCTGAAATATTCTTTCTTACCTCTGCCACTGCCCTTGAGATTCATGACATATTTTCTAATATAAAGAGTAAGAATTCTTCTGGTTGGGACAGGATATCCTTGAAGGGGTTTCTGGCTTTACCATTTGAAGTGCTGCAGGTTTTGGCTGGGGCCATAAATGCCTCGTTTTTTTCCTGACATATTTTCGGCCTGTCTGAAGAAGGCTGTGATTGTACCTATTCATAAGGGTGGGGACCATGATAGTCCCTCAAACTTTCGCCCCGTTACACTGTTGCCTACCATGGCTAAAGTGATCGAGAAGCTGGATAAGGTGAGGATGGATTCTTTTATAAAGAGCAAAGAAAATAATAGCTATTATTATTTTCTTTGATAAAGAGACATGACCTTATTAGCACGCAACAGTTTGGCTTCCAAGAGCTGATGGCTACGAGCGATGCTATTTTCGACTTTCTCGAACATCTATATACATCCGGCTGAACTCTGGAGAGGTTATTGCTGCGGCAGTATTCTGTGATCTGTCCGTGGATCACGGAATACTGTTATTGAAACTAGAGATGCATGGATTTAGGGGCATGGTTTCGATCGTATTTGTCTGAGCATGTTCAGACGGTCGTGTTTGCTGGGAGCAGCTCGGATGAACTGAGTGGCCGGCGTTCCCCAGGGCTCTGTCTTGGGGCCACTTCTGTTCCTGATTTATGTAAATGACCTTTCGCACCTTTCGATAGCGGGGAAATTCATCATCTTCGCCGATGACACCACCATTCTCTGGCATGATTCGGATATCGATCATTTCAGATCCAATGTAAGGACAGATTTGATGAAGATAAAGCGGTGGTGTGATGCAAACTCTTTATCATTTAATGTTTCCAAAACCAACATTTTAAATTTTAAGTGTGCTGTGGAGGATATTTCTCTGTATGGCCAACTGATTCCAACAACCAACATGAGCAAATTTCTGGGCTTATCAATAGATAACTCTTTGAAGTTTAAAGATCATATATTGAATGTTTCCAATAAGATCTCTTCTGATTGATATGCCCTTAATGTAATTTCTAACAGTTTGGACTTCTCCATCGCTAGAAATTCTTATTTTGCTTTGGTCGAATCCCACCTTCGATATGGTATTTGTTTTTAGGGTTCATGTGCTCACCACTTGTTCAACTCTGCGTTTATCTTGAAGAAGAGGGCAATCCGATATATGTGTGGTCCAAAAATTCGCAATTCATGTCGTCTGTGTTACATATTTGTTTTGGAGGCAGTTTGTCTTATTTTTAAGAAATACAAGAGTGAGCTATCTATAGATGGGCAATATAATATGCGTTACACTCACACCCTTGGGTTGCCCATTCCACGCTCAGAGCTAGTTAGAAGCTTCATAATTTATGGAGGCAAGAAGATCTTAAATCTTTACGGTTGAGAACGGCTCCGAAAACAAACAAAAACAAATGTTATCGGAAAAGGCTTACTACAACCTGAATAAATTTTTTAGTGATAAGATTGATTGAAAAATGTTTGTGAAGATTGTTCTACTTTTTATATCGTCTTTTTTCTTTTTGCTATTGTAGATAGATATTAGATATTGAGTATGGCTTTGTCAACAACTTGGTAAGTTACGACAATAAAGCTATTTTTTGACTTTGACTTTGACTTTATTTGGGTATGTTTTTGAATCGCGATTTTTTGAGGGCCTGACATTTTTTCGTCACCTACGCTAGCGAGTTAGTAATCACATTTTCATTGATTTAACTAAAAATCGATTTTTTTTAAGGATACTTATACTTTCTAAACTGTTAAATTGGAAAATGACCAACGGTTAGTTTTCGAAATATGAATAAAAAAATGATTTTTTAAGGTATTACTTATACCACACTAACAGACATTTTTTAAAAACGATATATTCCTGAGGTATTCTTTTACTCGACGTTTTGGTACGCATCATCCACTCTTCTTGTCTCCTACCCTGATATTTTTGAATAGCCATTGTTATTTAATTTAGATGTTTCCAGGTATGCCTGGAATATATAAAGCGCGCAACTAAGGCCATTATTACATTTTCAAAAACCGGTTATAACTGAACTGAGCCTGCGCTATAATAAAGTACTGGAATGAATATTATAAGAGCACGCACATTTTTAATATCAATAGAATTCAAACAAGATTTGAATATATTTCTTAGATTTTTATACTTGACCATTTTTTTCAGAGTCCCCGCCCATCGGACTCGGACTCATCAGAGAGCGGCGGCCGCAGTGGCGACGAAGCCGACGGTCGATCGCACTCGTCACCCACCCCGCCGCCCGCCAGGGTATCCGCCCAACTCGCCGGCCTGCCACCCAACATGACGTCGGTCGACGTGGCGTTGGCGGTGGCGGCTTTGACGGGCGGCACCCCACCTGGCGTGCCGCCCGGAGCGCCGCCCATTCCCTTCTACGCGCCGAGCATGCTTACGCATAACTGGTGAGTGTTCGATACACCGTTTTTCTTTAAAATTCTCCTTGCGTGATATTTTGATAATACATTTTATATATTCGATTTTAGGTATCTTGCCAACGTGGCGCGTCAATTTCAAACGGCCACCGCCGCCCCTGCGGCCGTTGAAGTGGACAAGAACAGCGGCGGAGGCGAGCAACCGCTCGACCTCAGTAAGGGATCGAACAACGCGTCCAATAGCTCGCCGGAGCCCAAGACGAACATCGGCAACAATGTCAGGCTGCCGACGTTGGAAACCAAACAGATATTCAGGTGATTATCATTATTAATTAGTAATTGGCTGCTTTAAAAATGCAACATAAATTCCAACCAAGAGGCGAAGAAATTAAATTGCTGATTTTAAAATGTTGTCAACGTATTTTGATAACGTAACTCGTCGTTTCCGTTTGAAATTGGAACACCCCGTGTTGCAAAATGCAATAGAAATTATCTAACAGTTACGTTATTTGCTGTACAATATCCATTGAGCAAAATTAGTTAAAATATGTCAAGGTGCCAGATGTTTATCTGTTATCTTTATCTGATTTACATATACCTGTATCTCTATTTCTCCATTCCTCATCAGCCGACAGAATGTATTCCTGTCGTAATACTGATGTTTAAAATGTCACTTTTGTAATCATAGTTTTTAGATAGAAACAAATGAAAAAATAAATAACCTTCGTAGAGACGCCAGAGTGGCAGGTTGAAAATCCATTAAAAAAACTTTCATTTTAATATTTCCAGTTATGTTGAATTGAGTTTAATTTGGCAATAAATATTAGCCATACTGGCATGTTTGTTAAAGTTGTTTGATATTCAGTAATTAAATTAACTCTAGTTATACCGACACATAGGGTTTCATTAGTCGGTAAGTCCTTCGAGGTATAGCATTTCGAATTCAAGTTGAGGCAGAAAAAAAAACAAGTAAAAACTGAAATTATACCTTGCACCAACACCCCGTATATGCAAATAAATTCTTTACTAACGACTTCGGCATAAAAAACGCCAATGTTTAGATAGTTTTAAATGCATCTGAACGGAAACATCCTAGATCCTAAAACGGGCATTGATAATAATTACCATTTAAAATAATTCGAAGACAGCAATTTCTTCAGAATTTAAATAAATTGGCACAACGAGACGGGAAGTAAAAGCAGTAACGCGATTAGGATTTAAAAAGTATGTGGTCGGTCTAGATACGAAAATAATTCTTTCCATGTGATGGGTTTAATTATCTGGGTTATCTTAATATTGAATAAATGGGCAAAAATTATTTCAACTGCGTTTCGCTACGTTTTATTTCTATGCCGTGACATACCATTATATTACAACAATTTTAAAAACTTCATAAAATTGTGACATACGGCAATAGAGTATTTACACTGGATACCGCTCTCCCTCCACGCCCATTTTTTTCTTAGACCTCCGCCTAATAATACATGTTCATTGATTTTAAAAATTTTAAAATTTTTGAAGGAAAGTAACAAAAATTTTATATCGAGAAATCGATTTTTTAGATTTGCTCTCCCGAGGATCTTTACCTTGTCTCGGTGAGAGAGCTCAGTAGCCTCACCCAAGTAATACATAGGATGGCGCTTTATGTCCGAATTGCTTTAAAAATAATTTATAAGTGCTTCAGTTATGACTATATGCAGTTATTGCAGAATCTCAGAATACCAATTTGCTTAAATGATATTTTGGTTCTTTAAGTGGTTTAAGAACGTAATTTGAGAGCTGCTATAAAGTAGCTTTTTAATCGTTCTATAAAGACACTCATTATGACTTTTAAGCTATATGCTTGTTTTGTAAACATGCTTAAGATCCTCTTAAACAGACAAATGATATCTTTATAGATGCTTTATACGGATTACCTGTTTAACCAAAATGGCGTGAAATACCACTACAGAGGATGTTAAGAATTTTTGTTTTTCAACGCTTCTATAGAGGGTATATTTAGTGTTTTAGTTGTGTTCCACTTACTAATTTGCTGTCAAGATGATTAAAAATTACAACTTTATGAACTGGAAAAACCTGGAGAAATCTGGATATTTTACATAGAATGGCGCTTTATATCCGAATTGCTTTAAAAATGATTTATAAGTGCTTCGTTTATGACTATATGGAGTTACTGCAGAATCTCAGATTACCAATTTGCTTAATACTCCAGTGCAGTTAAGTCCCGTCGTGGAACAAAATGACCTAAAGCTAATTTTTTTTGGAATATGTAGAAATTGTTGTCTAGATAAACATACTAAAAGTCCCCACCCCTCCGAGGGTAAAAATAACCCCAATAGGTAAATTTTTTGCTTATGAGGCAAATATCTCAGGCACCACTGATTGTTGAGACAAAATGCTAGATACCATAATTAAGGCCAATAAAATGTCCTACAAACTTATATATACATAAGTATAATTTGATCGATCCAGTGGCGTGCAGTAAATGTCTAAACTCGCTAATTATATTTCAATCTCCAAAAAGCACTTCTCCCTTAGTGTGAATAATCTTAGAATGTCTTTTAAGACAACCAAATTTAAAATATGTTGAATGGGTGTAAAGGGTTTAAAAAACTGTCAAAAGAGATTAAATCAGTGGCGTGTCATATGTATGTATCGTGAATAACTAGTAATATAATTATAAACATTTTCCTAAATAGTCCATTTAGAACAACAAATATTGTTTAAATTACATAAAACAAATACTTAAAATTAAAAACTTCAGTAGATTCTGCCAGTGGTGTTCAACAAAGTCAAGAGTTCTTGGCTTGTTATGGACTTGTATAGCACGGACCGTTATGAATGACTTGAAAATCTGTAACTTAAATACTGTTTTGTATTTTAAAAATAATGTAAGAAACAGAAAGTACAACATAATAAATAATAGGAAAAAGTATTGCTTAAACTTATTGATGATGTGCATCTAGACATTATCACGGACCTATGTAACCAAATTTATAAAAACGGAAATATTCCTAAGGACTGGCTACTGTCGGCATTTATACCATTTCCTAAAAATCTTGTTCTTCTTCCTCGTACGTTAAGACTCAGAGTCCTGTGTTTTTCTTCAACTTCCTAGTCCTGGGATGCTGATGTCCAGATTTCGTACCATCGCTTCGGTGGTCTTCCTGGGAGCCTGGAGCTGTTAGGTTTTTGGTCTTTGGCGATGTTTGCCATTCGGTCGTCGGCCATTCTCTCTACATGGTCTATCCACGCTCTTCTCCTTGCTTTGGTCCATCTTACAACATCCGAAACTTTACAGATATCTCCAATTTCCTCACTCCTTTTCACATCGTATAGTGTGTGTCCTGTTATGGATCTTAGGACTCGCATTTCTGTTGTTCTTAGCAAGCGTTTGGTTGTTGTGTTTTCCGCTCTTGTTTCTGCGGCGTATGTCATCACTGGTCTCACGCACGTTTTGTAGATTCTGACTTTACTCCCTATACTCATGTGCTTGTTTCTCCAGATGATGTCTCGTAAGTACCCCGATATTAGAGCGGCTTTTGATGTTAGATTTCTTACTTCCTCCTTTAGATTCCTGTTACTAGTGATGTTAGCTCCAAGATATTTAAAGGTCATCACCTGTTCTACACTTTGATTGTAAACGGCCAGTTTGCATCTTCGGGGTCTCTGGATATAGTGAGTGATTGTGTTTTCCGGGTAGATATTTCCATTTTATATTTATTTGTAGTTTGTTCGAACTTGTATAAGAGTCTTTGTAGGTTGTCTTCATCCTCGGAGACTATCACTGCATCATCAGCGTAGCACATTATTTTTATTTCTGCATTTCCCATTCGATATCCCCTTCCATTTTGTTTTGCTTTTGTAATGATTTCATCCATGATGATGTTAAACAATATAGGGCTTAGGCTGTCTCCTTGTCTAATTCCAGTGTTGACGGGTACTCTCCTTGTTGTTGTTGTTGTTCAGCTCTCTGATGATGGACACGATATTCTGATGAACTTTCCTCTCTTCTAGGAGTTTTATGACGTCTGTCAGTCTTACTTTGTCAAATGCTTGGGTAAGATCTATGAAACACATGAACGCCGGTTTGTTGAATTCAATAGCTTTTTCGGCTATTTGGCGAAGTATGAATATGACATCTATAGTGGATCTATTGCTATAGCTCTGGAAGATGAACAGGATGGCCTCTTGATAGATAGAGAAAATATCAAGACTGATTGATAGAATGGTCGACATATGTCAAAAATTTAACATGCGGTGGAATATATCAAAATCTATAGTTATGACAGTCAGTAAAAACGACATCAATGTCCATAAAAACGGCATCAATGTCCAATTCTTCGTGAATGGATGCCTACTACAAAGAGTGTCAGCAATAACATACTTAGGACTTAAGAGCAAGTATGAATGAGAAATGGGACCATTCTTACGAAATCAAAGTAAGGATTGAAAAAGCACGATCATCATTCAACCGTATGAAAAACATTCTGTGTAGCATGAACCTGAGTCTTCATCTTCGAACACGAATCTTGAGATGCTGTGTGTTTTCAGTGCTTCTGTATGGCGAAGAGGCATGGACGATGTCCGAAACTTGAAGCTTTCGAGATGTGGTGCTATCGCCGTATGCTGAGAGTTTCATGGACTCATCATGTGACCAACGAGGCTATATTGCTGCGCATGCGAAAAGACAGAGAATTGCTGAAAACAGTGAAACAACGAAAACTGTTATACTTTGGGCATATTATGCGGTGGTAAATTCGATGGAAAAAGATCGCAAGGAAGACGTCGAATATCATGGCTAAGAAACTTGCGACAATGGACAGGTCTGACATCAATAGAATTATTTCGATCTGCTGTAAATAAAATCAGATGGGCCAGACTGATCGCCGACGCGTGACGTCCACTGAGGATAGGGCACATTGAGAAGAAGGAGAGATTTGCCGGAAAAATTACATTTTCTGATCCGATATTTACACTTTCGAACCAACTGAATTTGAAAATGATCACCGTTTACAATAAACGTATATATTCCTAAAATAAGTCTGACGTAGGTACTATTGCAGGCTCCTGTATAGCGACGGAAATGAAAAGCGATATATCCCTTGGGATTTCGTATTGTAAAGGAGTATTAGTTTTTTTTTGTTGTTGAATATGCATGGAAAAATTATATTTCGTGGCATCCTGTTATCGTCCGCCCCCAGTATCGAAAGATAGCTCCGGTGACTTTCCGGTCGCCACGAAAACCGATCAAACCCGACCGAGCTAATCGTTTAGCATACTAATGGCCCACTGCATGGCAGTTATCGATGACATATGATCGGGATCCGACACTTTCGAGGGCCTTATCCGTACATTCGCCGACATATTACCGATACTTCTCCATGAAAACTTTGTACCTTTAAACTTTAGCCCGCATTTGGAGTTTCGGTATAGAGGTAGGAGTTTTTCTAGGGATGATGGCGTTTATCGATTGTACGCCCCGAAGTGCATCTCCCTTCAGAGACTTGTTTGTCAGGCAGTATATAGCACAATGTTTCTCTGTAATATCTAACGTATAGCTTATAATAATTATTTTGTCATGGTAAAAGTAAAGTAATTATTTTGAAAAAGCGTAACTGCAGTTAGGGAACAGCACATTGAACTTTTAGAATATGTGGCGTATGTGCTAAATAATTCCCAATCCTCGTTATTTTTTTGAATATATCTCGTAAAAAGCTAATATTGGGCGTATATGTAAAATTATTATAACCATAATTATTTTATCTTGATGAGACTAAATCACAAAACACCTCATGAAAAACAATATTGGGCGTATACGCTAAATCATTATATTTGTTGATTATTTTATCTCGTATATACTGAGCTTATAAACGATGTAAAATTCATAGGAAGATAATATTGGGCGTTTATACTAAATAATTATAATTATCTTTATTTTCTCTTAATGAATATAAACTGAATTAAAAATAAAACTTAAACAAAACAGGTAATAGAAAAGTCAAAATAATAGTTCAGCCGTTGCCTTGTAAAATTGGGCGTATATGCTAAATCTTTATATTTGATCATTATTTTATCTCATATATACTGAACTGAGCGACAGAAAATTTAATGAGAAGATAATATTGGGCGTATATGTTAAATAATTATAATTATCATTAGAGAGAGATAAACTGAGTTTTTAAAAAAAAATTTGAGGTCAGGTGAGAGAAAAAGTCAATAGTTTTAAGAATTAGGCATATTGGGCGTATATATTAAATTACGTCATTGCGATCGTTGCCATATAATATTTGATCATTATTCTATTTCATAAAGATATACTTACTGAACTTATAAACATACTTACTGAACTTATAAACAACAGAGAGGTTCATGAGAAGATAATATTGGGCTATAATCCTTTTTATTTTATTTTAATGATGATAAACTGAGTTTAAAAGAAAATTCATGAGGTTAGGTGTTATAAAAAGTATTTAGTAATAGTTTAAAAGGGCGTTTATACGAAATAATAATTATAATCTTCTTAATTTATTACACTGAAAATAAACTGAGCTTAAAATATAAAGGAAAGTCTAAATTAGAGTTTAGCTGTTAAAATTGTTACCTTGTAACATTGGGTATGTGGTGAGGATAAACTTAGTTTTAAAAAATCTTAGGTTAAATGATAAAACAGGTTTAATAATAGTTTAGCCATTGGCGATATTGGGCGTATATACTAAGCAATTACAATCATTATTATTGTCATCGCATTAAAGATATAAAGTAAAATCTAAATTCTAAATTATAGTTCATCAGTACGCCGTCTTGCAATATTGGGCGTATATGCCAAATATTTATATTTGATGATCATTATTTTATTTCATAGATATATGTTGACCCTACAAACGACAGACAACTTTATGAGAAGATACTGTTCCAGCCATAGGCATATACGTGAAGTATACTATATTCATCATTATTTTAAACTAAGCTTTAAAAAAAAATCAGTAGGGGAAGTGACGAAAGTTTTTAATAATAGTTTTGCCATCGCGACCGCCACGCTGGGCGTAAGTGCGAAATAATCCTATAAACGACAAAAAAACCTCAAGAAACTATAATATTGAGCGTATATGCTACATTATTATAATCATCATTATGAAGATAAACTGAGCGTAAAATCAAAATAAAATTTTATAGGAATAGGTTGATAGAAAGAGTTTAAATTATAGTTTAGCCTTTGCAACATTCGTCATTTTTTTTAATGAAAACGACGTAATCACATTTGGGGGACACATAATTGGCCTTCAGGCAGTTTCTAAACCTAATAATACATTTCTCGTAACTGCTGCATAATTATAATGGACATTACTTTATCGTGATGAAGACTAAGGAGCGAAAGAGATTAAAAAAGATGATGCAGAATGTGATGGCGGAATTTATATGAAAAGGACGTAATAACACGTTTTTCCTTTGTATAAACAGGCGTATTAAGTGTTGACTTCTATTGGCATTATTTTATCGTGATGAAGATAAATCCAATTTAAAGAGGGAATCCGGATGAAACAGATGAAGGAAACAGTGATCGCGAAATTTATATGAAAAAGGCGTAATAACACATATTTTCTTTATATAATTCATCGTTCCTGTTAAATTTAACTCGAAAGATAAGTTGAACTTAAAAGAAGAAGCTTCATGAATAAGATAATGACACATTATCAAAAATAGTACAGCCATTGCTGTTGCTGAATTTATTTGAAAAAGGCGTTTGCCCTTTGTATAATCGGGCGTATTTTTTTTATCGTGATGTAGAGAAATTGAATTTAAAGAGAAAAACCGAATAGGAGGGATGGTGGAGATAGTGGTCGTGGATTTTGTATGAAACTGGCGTAATGTTACATATTTTCTTTATTATAATCCATCGTAACTCCTGTTAAATTGAACTTGAAAGATAAATTGAACTTAAAAGAAGAAGCTTCATGAAAAAGTTAATGACCCATTATCAAAAGTAGTACAGCCATTGATGTTGCTGAATTTATTTGAAAGAGGCGTAAGAACACGTTTTTCTTTTGTATATTCGGGCGTATTAACTGATTATTATTGCTATGGCACTATTTTATCGTTATGAAGATAAATTCAGTTTAAAGAGGGAAACCAGATGAAAGAAATGAGGGAGACAGTGATTATGAAATTTGTATGACAAAGGTGTAATAACATATATTTCCTTTATATAATCCGTCGCAATTTCTGTTAAATTGGACTTGAAAGATAAATTGAACTTAAAAGAAGCTTTACGAAAAATATAGTGGAAAAGGGCGTAATAACACACATTATTTCTTTATATAATCCATCGTAACTTCTGTTAAATTGATCTTAAAAGCAGCTTTATGCAAAAGTTAATGGAACATTTTCAAAAATATTAGTGCTATTGCTGTTGCCGAATTTAGTTGAAAAAGGCGTAATAACACGTGTTTTCTTTGTATAACCGGGCCTATTAAGTGCTCATTATTGCTATTGACATTATTTTATCGTTATAAAGATAAATTGGGCATAAAGAGAGAAACAAAATGAGAGAGATGACTGTTGAATTGAACTTAAAAGAAGCTTCATGAAAAACATAATGTAACACTGTCAAAAATATTACAGCTATTGCTGTTGCCGAATTTAGTTGAAAAAGGCGTAATAACACTTGTTTCCGTTGTATAATCGGGCCTATTAAGTGCTCATTATTGCTATTGACATTATTTTATCGTTATAAAGATAAATTGGGCATAAAGAGAGAAACCAGATGAGAGAGATGATGGAGACAGTGATCGTGAAGTTTGTATGCAAAAGGCGTAATAACACACATATTTTCTTTATATAATCAATCGTAACTTCTGTTAAATTGAACTTAAAAGAAGCTTGATGAAAAAGATAATGTAACACTGTCAAAAATATTACGGCTATTGCTGTTGCCGAATTTAGTTGAAAAAGGCGTAATAACCCGTTTTTTCTTTGTATAATCGGGCCTATTAAGTGCTCATTATTGCTATTGACATTATTTTATCGTTATAAAGATAAATTGGGCATAAAGAGAGAAACCAGATGAGAGAGATGATGGAGACAGTGATTGTGAAGTTTGTATGAAAAAGGCGTAATAACACACATATTTTCTTTATATAATCCATCGTAACTTCTGTTAAATTGAACTTAAAAGAAGCTTCATGAGAAAGATAATGTAACACTGTCAAAAATATTACAGCTATTGCTGTTGCCGAATTTAGTTGAAAAAGGCGTAATAACACGTTTTTCCTTTGTATAATCGGGCGTATTAAGTGCTCACTACTATTGAAATTATTTTTATAGTGATGAAGATAAATTGAGTTTAAAGAGGGAAACCGGATGAGGCAGATGAAAAAGGCGTAATGACACATTTTCTTTAAATAATTCATCGTAACTTCTGTTAAGTTGAACTTGAAAGATAAATTGAACTTAAAAAAGAAGCTTCAGGTAAAATATAATGAAACACTTTCAAAAATAGTACAGCCATTGCTGTTGCCGATTTGATTTGAAAAAGGCGTAATAACACGTTTTTTTCTCTTTGTGTAATAGAGCGTATTATTTTATCGTGGTGGCGTTAAAGTGAGTTTAAAGGAAGAAACTGGATGAAGGAGATGACGGAGACAGTGATCGGGGAATTTATATGAAAAAAGCTAATAACAGATATTTTCTTTATATAATTCATGTTAATTCCTGTTAAATTGAACTTGAAAGATAAATTAAACTTAAAAGAAGAAGCTTCATGAAAAACATAATAGAACCCTTTAAAAAATAATGGAGCTATTGCTGTTGCTTATTTTTTTTGAAAAAGGCGTAATAACATGTTTTTCCTTTATATAATCGGGAGTATTAAATGCTCATTATTGCTATTGACATTATGTTATAGTGATGAAAATAAATTGAGTCTAAAGAAAGAAAACTGATGAAAGAGATGACTGGGACAGTCTATATGAGGGACTATTCAAGTAAATAATTTCGATGGCATGAAAATAATTCAAAATTTAAAATTTTTAAAGTTTCATTCGCTGCGCGCTAAAGGCACGTTAAGAAGTTGTCACTTCAACAATATCCAACAGCAGTTTTTTCGAAAACTAGGAAATCTTTGTTATATTTAATTTGTTCTGTATTTTTCAATCTCATGCAGCCGCGTCGCGTCTGTGGGGCACGGGAAATTTTTCCGAAAGCCATTAAAGGTTTGAGAACTTTTGAGATCCATGCGCCGCTCCTGACCTGACTGCAGTAATTCATCGATGCAATATTTCGAGAACGTACAACCAAAATAACAGTCTCAATTCCAATGTTCAATTCTGCTGTGCCGTAAGAATCAGCACAGCATGATTAATTCCCGAAATTAGCGCAAAAGTATCCATGATATGGATCTGCCTTTGATCTCCTTAGAGATTCGAATATTTAGTTTATTCGTTTGCCTTTTGATGTTTTTGGTTTAATGCATTACGTAAAATTGGATGTTAAAGGCGACTGATAAATGAATGTATCCGTTTTAAATACATCTAAATATAATGAGCAAACAAGTAAATATGCCGTTCCTATGGCATTATTGAAGCATTGTCGGGTTTATTCCGCGAAATCTGAATTATCAATCGAACTCATCCGTTGCGTTTTTTACACATTTTGCCGCTACACAAATAGCAGACGACTTTGTGCCATCATTTTTATACACTTCAGACATAAAAAACGCAGCGTTCCGAGAAAGCAAATAAATCTACTAAAGCGTCTTTACAAATAAAGTGCGCCGATAAGGAAAGTTTTTGACCGATAAATTAAGGATTATTCCAGTGAACGAAGACGTTTTTTTTTTTTAACAATTTAACGCATGTTTTCCTGGCTTGTTATTGACCCGTTTTAGATTAAGAATACTCGACGAGTTCGTTTAACTCGACGATATTTTTTTATATATTAAATCTAATTTTAACACAATGAATTATTTCATAGCGCTTTGTCACTGCTCGCTAGGGTTTTGTTTATTATTTACCACGTTCTTTAGTAGGAGTTTTATCAATAAAGTAGCCATTTGTGTCATGCCAGATCAAATGTATACTGCCTTTTTAAAGAAATCAATAGGTTCTCGTATGAATTGTACTACATTTCTGCCGTACGCTCAGACGAATGTATTTTGTAGGTAAATCTTTTGATTGCGAATCATGACCATCGATTTTTATTTAGGATGGGAGTCTCAGCTTGGATAATAATTCCCGGACCAATATTTGAATCATATCTCCTGCAGAAATGGCATTAGTCATTCTTGCATCTGGCATCTGATTCATCTGGAGATGATCTGCTTCAAAACCTATCTGCTGGAAAAAATCCGAAAAATTACTAGGGCATGCCGAATTTTCGCAATTGGGTTTTTTTCTAATTCTACTAGATGACGTAATTATATTTTTGACCCAACGTTTGTTCTCTCCGCAATCATCAACTAACATTGATGATGTTTTTTTAGTCCGAAACATTAGAAAATATGTTATGTCGTTGGATTTAGAATTAAAAATAGAATTTATTAGGAACGATAAAAAAGAATGAAATTTAGAATAACTTCTGGACTAGAACAAAAAGAAATCCGAAAAATTACTGACGCATGCCGAATTTTCGCAATTGGATTTTTTTTTTTGAATCTACTAAATAGACTAAAATAATTTCAATATTTAATGCCACTTTTTCTCCTCTACAAGATGAATGATTGAATTTTATGTGAAAAGTTTGTAATAGAGTTCACTTAATGTTTACGTGAATAATGCTTGTGAAATTTTATCTGGCAACATTGGATCTGTGTCTACGACTAGACAAAAGCCCACCCCGCAACGAAAAATTACTTAAAACCCGTCCGCGTTTCAGATGCACACGCCGCCGGCTGCAAATATTTTTCATTTGCAACTCATTTGCATAAACGCAATTTTCCTTATTCCGAATGCAAATGCGATATATTTATGGCGTTTTAAAATGTGGCGCATACATACACACACAGAAACACATTCAGGTTTGCCAGCGTCTTTTTCGCGTTCTCTTTCTCGCTTTCAACTTGACCTGGATCTTTGTTGGCACGATCTTCATCTCCAGTTATGTATTTCACTATTTAAAATTGTTACACTTGAAGATAATAATAATTATAAACCGGTCGATGAAAATGGACTTGTTTCTATTCAAAAGCCTGAAAGATAAAAAAGGTGTAACATTACCTATTTTCTACATATAGACATTAAAGTAATCGCTTGCTGCATATAAATATTGATTTCTCGAAGGCGTTTGATAGAATGAACTATATAATGCTTATATGAACAACCTTAGTAGAGCTTGCCCCTCGCATTTATCGTTGAATAATCTTATATAAACGGCGCTTTACAAAAGGAAGCCTGAACATTTTTAGATACCAAATTTATAGTTGAATAAAAGCTCTATCGTAATAATGCTTAAATACTATAATACGAATATATCCGCGAGCCCCAGGAATTATTTTTGTAACAAAAATCATATAACGACGCACTTAAAGTCGTAACCATTTGTGACAAATATTTCGTTCGTGTTCACGCTGGTTCATATTCGTATTACTCCGGAAAGATTCGAGATAAATGGGGCAATAAATGCGAAATATCAAGACGATATGACTCCATTTTCTGGAAATGGGATTTTTACGACTTATTTTAGCACATACACCGAATATTATAAAGGAAAAATGTGTTTTCCTCTCAGCGTTATTACGCCTTTTCCATATAAATTCGGCGATATGGTTGCGAGGAAAATTTTGCTTAAATGCTCGAAACGGCATGTGTCCGGCAATTACAATATAGAATTATCGATAAATTAAACAAATAATTCAATATGCTACTTTAGAATTTCCATCAGTTTGTGACGCTCCAGATCAACTTAAGAATATCGCAATTCCTGATTGGAGACACGTCCTATATTACATCAGGATCAATGCTCCAGGTCCACGAAGTGAAATAGATGCTAATGTTAGAGAGGAAATAACAATATATCAATGAGAAATTGTTGAGCTTTTCCTCGTGGTCGCTGGACTTCTTGGGGATCATTTACATTATCGTAAACACCACTTCTAGTTCCGAAGGCTACTTGTCTCGGCTTTATTAAATGGACTTTTGGCTATAATCTGTAGCTTATTTAGCTCTTCGTTCCATTAAACTTTGTCTCCCTTTTATTTCCAATTTTTTTTTCTGGGCAGTTTTTTTAATTTTGGTAGCCGTAAGTGATGATACTTTCGAAACCTCTCCTCAGGGATTTATAGTATTCTTCTCAGTTCATGGATTTCGTAACAATACAAATTGTTATTTTTATTAAATGTATGGCTATAGTTTACAATGAAAATAAGCACTAAAAAAAGGAACTTAAACATTTATATATTATACAGGGTGTAACAAAAAAGAATACCAAAGCAACCTAAATTTTTTTTAAATATTATCTTAGTATTTTTAATAATTTTCTTATTGATATTAATTGTAAATATAAATTTTAGTAATTTAGAAAAAAATTTATAAATTTACTTATGAATAGCATAAGGTGTTACAAAAAAAAATCTTAAAAGAAAATGAAAAATATAACTATCTAAAGAACTATAATCTGTATAAAACTTCAATTGAAAAAGTGCGTGCTTTTTAAACAAACAATTTTCTTATATGTAGTTGAGATGACTGTATCTGACGAAACTAAAAAGATGTAAATTAAACCTTTATTGGATTTTATTCCTGAGATTTTTCAGGTATTCTGTTCCCAACATGTAGTGCTTCTTCAATATCTTCGGAAAACTGGCCAAATGAAAGATTTCTATATTAGCCATTTTTTTAAATAGTCGTACATTTTTGTTCTATCCTTCCTAATATATTCTAATTTTGATTCTAAATCCAACGACATATCACACTTAACAACGTTTCGGCCTAAAAAACAGCATCAATGTTAGTTGATTATTGCGGAGAAACAAAACGTATAATTACGTCATCTTGTAGAGGAGAGAAACTGGTCAACATAAAGTTCGATCCATTCAATTTTTAGTCTTATTTTCAAACTGCTGTATTTTTTTACAAATAAGGTTTTTTAACGGGGTTTGCGGATTTTGAAAGCGCGTTTCTTGGGATTAAGTTAAATGCCATAAATTTTCAGTAGTATTGATATTATCATTATATACGGGGTGATCAATAAAGTAATGCAAAAAATCAAAAAGTTTGTATGTGTGCCATTTCAGCAGTAATTTTTTTTAGATATTACAATATGGGTTGTTACCAAGGTAATATCAATATCTCTGGACGTTTTTGCCAGTTTTTGGATTAAAGCCCTTTGGCCTTAGATACACCACTAAACAACAAATTTTGGCAACAACATTTTTAAAATGCTATAACTGAAAAACAAAATGACGGATTTTTACGAGCATTTCAGATTCGGAAAGCCTATTTCATGTAGATTTTTTATGACCTAAGCCCTTTACGGAGGGTTACAGTTTTCACATTATACGGGGCCAACAATAAACAAATACATATCTACTAACTCAAAAAGGCCAAATTTTACAATCGTTAGAACTTTTTAACCCAATTTAGAGAAAAAGTTATAGAACCTTTGGGCAAGAGAA
The DNA here is from genome assembly GCA_016904865.1 of Pissodes strobi. NCBI lineage: Eukaryota > Metazoa > Arthropoda > Insecta > Coleoptera > Curculionidae > Pissodes > Pissodes strobi. Next base: position 140,448 of record MU188599.1, read on the forward strand.
ATGTTGTAGCTTTTCGGTGATGCAAGAGCAAGAAAATCTCCGGTAGGTGTCGCCGTTGAGTCAGAAATGGCTCTCAAAGTTAGCTCGAAATTTAAGCCTGTTTTGCGACCTTTAAAGAGTTGTATCTAAAAAACTATCACCCAAAACTGTCGAAGCTTTCAAGCAACAAGTGGCTTAAGGATATCCTCGCAAACCGTAAGACGTAGACTCCACACCTACACACTATTAGGAGATTATTTGTTTATTAGTCCTATTAGTTGTGTTGTATGTAATGTTTATTCATATAAAAAATAAGGATTGGGAATTAAGAAACGATAATCTGCGTATTTATTGTTTTTAAAAATCCAATAAACCTTAAACAAAGGTTCTTTCCTTTCTTTTTTGAACTTCAAATTGAAAAATTTTAAAACAAAACAAATGCATAATATTCCTATAGCGCCCAATCATTTACCCTTTACTTAAGATGTCCGTGTTAGATACGTATTTGTTTATTGTTCGCCCCGTATAATGTGAACACTATAACCCTCCGTAAAGTGCTTAAGTCTTAACAAAATCTACATGAAATAGGCTTTCCGAATCTGAAATGCTCGTAAAAATCCGTCATTTCGTTTTCCAATTATAGCATTTTTAAAATGTTGTTGCCAAAATTTGTTGTTTAGTAGTGTATCTAAGGCCAAAGGGCTTTAATCCAAAAACTGGCAAAAACGTCCAGAGATATTGATATTACCTTGGTAACAACGCATATTGTAATATCTAAAAAAAATACTGCTGAAATGGCACACACACAAACTTTTTGATTTTGTGCATTACTATATCATGATAATATCAATACTACTGAAAATGTATGGCATGTAGCTTAATCCCAAAAAAACGCGCTTTCAAAATCCGCAAACCACGTTCAAAAAACCATATTTTTAAAAAAGTTACAGCAGTTTGAAAATAAGGCTAAAAATTTAATGGACCGAACTTTATGTTGACCAGTTTATATGGAATTTAGTTTAGTCTATCTACTAGAATCGGAAAAAATATCCAATTGCGAAAATTCGGCATTCCTCAGTAATTTCTCGGATATCTTTTGGTTCTATTACAGAAGTTATTTTAAAATTCATTCTTATTGCCGTTTTTACTAGGTACTGTCACTTGAGAAATAAATTTAATTTAAGCAAACACGGAGATTTGCATCAAATGCTTTTTCTTTGTTTCAACCAAAGACATTTAATGTCTTTGGTTTCAACTATAGGCAATAAATCAAAATTAATTTTACATTTTTATTGCCACTTTTTCTTCTCTTCTAGACGACATAATTACAGTTTTGACTTGACGTTTCTTTTCTTCAACCATCTTCAGCTTCCATTGATGATGTTTTTTTAGTCCGAAGCGTTGGAAAATGTTAAGTGAATATGTCGCTGGATTTAAAACTAGAATTAGGGTTTATTAGGAATAACATATTTTGACCATTTAAAAAAATGTAGTTGATAATGGTTGCGAAAGAACGAAACGTCGGATTGAAAATGCAAGAAAGTTGGCTTGTAGAGCAGAATCTTTTCAAATATAGTCAGAAAAAAATTAAAACCAAATCACGAAAGTTCGGTTTTTACAAATATCTTCGGAACTATTCGGAATTTTTCAAAATTTTAAAACATTACATGGCAGGGTTCACTTTTTTTAAGTTTAGACATATCTGTAACTTTAATCACCCATTTAGTATATTTTTTAATTTATTTATTTATTTAGGGTAGCAATGAAAATGTGAAATATTTATTTTTGTCATATATTTTCAAATACAGTCAAAAAAAAATAAATAAAATCGAAATCGAGAATTTTCGTTATTTTTCCAAATATATTCGGAACTATTCGGAATTTTTCAAATTTTAAAAGATCATATTGTAAAGACCGCGGGGCACGGAGCGATAGTAAGCGAACATAGGCTCTTGTGGGAAGTAACTATTGGCCACATTTTGGATTAATTGAAATTAGTAGAGATCAATCAATTTTAATTAAAGCTGAGGCTCATAGGTACTCTCTCAACATTCTTGCCGCTTTCCATTATTCGTAAGTCGCTTCTCGTGTCCACTGAATGCTCGATAAATATATGGCTTCATCCTCATCAAGCCGCTTTTTACTCATTTTAAGCATTCTCTTGGCAGCAATCTTCTTTTCCTTATGTGTGTGTTGGTTGCGAACCTGAATTCCTGAATACCCGGGCATCTTCTTTCAATAGAAGGAGCTTGTTATGACATTCAAGATGGCCAAGTAGAATTCTGGATTTCTATTGTTTTGAATTTTTTATTCCTGTCTCTGTTACCCATTGGCCTCTTTTGTGAGTTGCCTCTCGTGCCCATTGATTGTGTGGCTCGGTCATCTTGTGGCTTCCTCCTTACCTTCTCTTTTAGTAATTGAAGCATTCTCTTGGCGATCATCTTTAAGTGTATTGGTTGCAAACCTAAATCACCAAGCATCCTCCTCAAACTGGCCAAGACCTTCAGGATGTCCAAGTGGTGAGTGGAATTTTAGATTAATATTGTTTTCAATCCTTCCCTCATCATAGTCGTTGCTGTTTCTCATTACTCTCTTTTGTGACGTGTCCACTAATTGCTCGTTCATCTTATAGATTCCTCTCCATCGTGTCTCTTTTTACTCAATTTAAGAATTCGCCTGCCAGTCATCTTCTATCCTTTATTTGTGTGTTGGTGGCGAACGTGAATACCCGGGCATCTCCCTTGAAAAGAAGAATAAGCTTGTTAGGACATTCAAGATGTCCAAGTGAAATGTCAGATTACTATTGTTTTCAATCTTTTTGCATTAGAATCATCGCTGTTTTCCATTACTCTCTTTTGTGAGTCGCCTCTCGTGTCCATTAATTGTTTGGTTCGGTTCCTCCTCACCTTCTCTTTTATTCATTTAAGCATTCTCTTGGTAATCATTTTCTTTTCCTTAAGTGTTTTGGTTGCAAACCTAATTTACCGAGCATCTTTCCCAAAAAAAACAGAAACTTGCCAGGAACTTCAGGATGTCCAAATGGTGGATGGAACTTTAGATTACTATTGTTTTCAATCTTTTGTTGCCTCATGGCTGTACCCCATCATAATCGTCGCTGTTTCCCATTACTCTCTTTTTTAATGTGTTCACTAATTATTGTTCGTTGATCTTATAGCGTCCTCTTCATCGTGTCTCTTTTTAATCATTTTCGTGGCAGTCATTTTTTCGATACAAGAAACTTGTCAGGGCATTCAGAATGTCGAGCTCAGACGACTTTGCGAACAATGGATTTTTATTATTATTATTTTTTTTTATTAGAAATACCACATTTGAAATAGTACATTAAAAAATATATGTGGCCTCACCTTTATAAGCACATAAAGTGAAACTTCTGAAAGAGATATTAGGATTTGAGTTTACTCTTTTTAAGCTGTTTTTCCTCAACTTTTGTCTCCGGTTTTGACTCTTTTTTTAATTTTTTTTTCATAATGCTTTTCATTTTTGCCAACTCCGAACTCGTAGCTCAATTCCTTCGTCTTTTTTCGCCGAAAACCGCGTTTCTCTAACTCTTTTATTTTATTATATTTTTTTCTTATTTCGTTTTATAATACTTTTATTAACTTTTCGAATAATTTTATACGTTTTTTTCAATTATATCCCATTTTTTCGAAATTTTTTACGTATCCGCGTGGCGGGAGGTGGTAGGTATGAATCCCGCCCCACTGATGACCTCGTAAAACGGGGTCATCGCTTGTCAGATTTTCGATGCGATGCTCCGTTGCAGAGATATCGGCAAAAACTATTTTGTCCTCAAAATTACCCCTTAAATTAGAGCCCCGGTCCCCCCTACCATAATAATGTCAACTCCGTAGCTGTTCCCGTTATCCCGAAATTAATTATTTGTTTTTCCTTCTCCCCCCTCTTCTGGCCGAACGCGGGTGGTAGATGGGGTGGGGTAACGGGGTCCAGTTTTTTTTATTTATTTATTTATTTATTTTAATACACTTTACAAACACCATATGCATGGTTATTACATATAAAGGAACAAGAAAAAAAAACAGGCTAAAGGAACAATTGATTAACAGATCACAACAAGAAAAATAAAATAACAGCCATTTACGCCTATGCATCAGCCTGCAGCATCCAGCAACAATCTTCGAACCACACTGATGGATGTGTTGAACATATCGAAGCTTACATCACCCGCGCACAAAGCGTTGCATCTTTGCAGCATGGTATTAATTGGAGAAATGTCATTCACACGAGTATAAAACAATTCAGTCTTTAAAATTCTTAAATGTACTTTAGGGACTCTAAAATTGATAAAATTAACAATATCACAGTTTTCATATTTTAGATTATTCAATATTAAATATATAAATATTATTGCTTGTAAGTCGCGTCTATGCTCAAGTGTTTGATAAGAAAAACTCTCCAACATAGACTTGTACGAAACCATATATGGGTAAGTACCATATTCCCTTAGATGCAAGTATCGAAGAAACCTTCTCTGAACTTTTTCCACTATGTTAACATTTGTGGCTGCATTAGGCATCCAGACTGTAGAGGCGTATTCTACGTGCGGACGAACCAATGCATTATAAAGCTTACTGATTGTAGATGTTTTAAAAGAACCGCAGTTTCTAATCAGGAACCCCAGAGATCTATAAGCCTTATTTGTGCAATATTCAAGATGATCATTAAATTTTAAGTTGCACTGGAAAAGTACTCCGAGATCCTTCACCCTTGTCTTACGTTCCAAATATTTGCTATTGATGTGATAATTATTGACTAATGGGTGAACCTTCCTGTTATACGACATGGTAGAACATTTTTCAACATTTAGAGACATCCCATTTAGATCAAACCAAGCCGATACACTGTTCAAATCATGCTGTAGTTGAGTAGAGTCTTCATTGGAATATACAGTTTTGTATAGTTTAAAATCGTCGGCATAAAGAAGGCTCATAGATTCTCTTGCGACGGAAGGTAAGTCATTAATATGAATGACAAAAAGTAAGGGCCCCAGTATACTACCTTGTGGCACTCCAGACGTGCTTACAAACCGTTCAGAAAAACTTTCCCCGACCTTCACCGACTGAAGCCGTTGTCTCAAATAAGACTCTATGAACAAGTATGACTGTTTAGAAAAACCCTGATCTACAAGTTTGTTAAGAAGTATCTTGTGATTAACTCTGTCAAAAGCCTTGGCACAGTCGGTGTAGATGACATCCAGTTGACCATCGCCCTTAATTGCCTCAGCAGCATGCTCAGCAAAAACACACAGATTGCTAATAGTTGATCTACCTTTCAAGAATCCATGCTGGGAATTGGAGATTGTAGGTCCAATCCAGTCGTAAACAGCATTGTGAATTATTTTTTCAAAAATTTTTGCTACGGTGTTGATTAAACTAATGGGTCTATAATTAGATATATCGTTTATTTTTCCATTTTTAAAAACTGGTGTTATGACAGATGTCTTAAAACTCTCTGGAAATAGGCTATTTTTGATAGATAGATTAAAAATATGACATAACGGAAGTGCCAGCTGTTCTGCACAACCTTTATAGATGTAACTAGGTATACCATCAACACCCGTTGATTTTTTAGGTTTAAGATCTTTTATACTATTTATTATTTCGTTTACGGTAATCGACTGGAAGTCAAATACCCCCCACTGACCGTTGACAGGACTTGTACCCACATCCCCATCATAAACAGAACTAAAAAATTTTGCAAAAGCATCTGCGATATTCTGGGGATCACTATAATGTATGTTCTCAAGCAACATCTCTCCCGGTATCCCAGCATGACCCTTTCTGCTTTTAACGTAGGCCCAGAAATTTTGGGGATTTACATTCACATCAAGTTCGATATTTTGCTGGTAATTTAAGAATTCAATTTTGGCTTGCTGTTTAATGCTTTTTTTTAGTGCAAAGTATTCAGTTTCAAACTGACCTGCATTGTGTCTACAGATTAGACGATGTAAACGATTTTTCCTTTTAGTCTTTTTAATCAAATCAAACGAAAACCAGGAGGGATATTGCCTACGCCCCAATCTGCTGCCTGCAACCTTACGCTTCGGAACAGCCCGATCTAAACAACCATACAATAGATCGTAAAAGACCTCCACCGAGGCATTCACGTCCGGACACTGTAACAAGGAGCTCCAGTCTTGTGACGATATTAAGCGATAAAGCAAATCAAAATCTCCCTCAGCAAAATCATACTTATGGACTGGCTTATAACTGGTATTTTGCATTCTACCATTTTCAATCTTTAATACAAAATTTAATGCAGGATGGTAATTATCTTCGTATATCAGTGTATTTTCGGACCTGAAAACCTCCGTCAGAGACATATTCGATATGACTAAATCTAAATACCTATTCAATACGTTCGGAACATGATTTACCTGGTTCAAATTGTATATGTTAAGAAATTGCTCAAGCAACAAATTAATGCTACAGTTTGTGCATGGGTAATTTGGCAAGTTAAAATCTCCCATAATTAATACATTTGTTTCCCGAGTAAAAATGTGTTCAAACAAATTAAAATAACATTCATATAGTTCTACATTTGAATTAGGAGGAATGTATACAACTGATAAGAAAAATGCATTTTTTTTATAACGAATTTTTAACACTAAACATTCTATATCACAGACAAGTTTGATTTCTTCATATCGTAGGTGCTTCTTCAGTGCAAGAATAACCCCACCACCTCTTTTCTTTTGGGATGATCTATCACATCTAATCACAGTGTAACGAGTGTCAAATAGTTCACTACTAAATATGCCTTCACATAGCCATGATTCTGTCACAGCAATTATGTCATAGTCCTCCGTAATAACATTTGTATAAAAGTCATGAGTTTTGGTGCGGAGGCCACGCACATTTTGATAATAGACATTCAAGTGAACATTGTTAAGACTTACACTATTTACTGAGGCTCTGGATTGTTGCTCAGCACCCTCTTGGTTCGGAAAAACGATATAAGAGCCCCATTTGGCCAGATTTCACGTTTCCATGCCTTTTGAAGTTCTTCCTTTCTGATGGTGACCTTCATTGATTCATATACTTCAGGATGTTTGGAGGTATGCACTTCGCACTTGACATCCTTAAAAATAGGTTGTAAAATACTCTGTAGAACAGCTGGCTTGGTACCAGGTGCGAGTCTGGTTACATGTAGCGAGACATAACGAGGTATAGTTTGTATATTATTTGAGGTTTCATTATTATTGCCTACCATGAACTTTCTGCCCTTCCTGCGTCCGTCTACAGTCTGCCAACCACTCCTGTTATGGTTACGATCTTGATGCTTTGGCTCTATATCTTCCTCAATATTAATTAATTCTTGCATCCTGTTCGCTACCTGCGCTTGCAAAATACCAGCATTGATGCCTTTTTTATGAATAACGTTATTTTGATTAATTTCTTCTTCACTTCCGTTCAGTTGGGCTTGTTTATTATTATTATGTAGATTGAGGTTAGGCTTACTTTGGATTTTCGAAGAAGCGTTTTGCGCTGGTAGTTGTTTTGGCTCAGGGAGGAGCGTACAATTCGATTGCGCATTTGAATTATTTGTCGTTTTTGATTTTGATGCCATGTTGCCGGCGTTAGCATGATTTATTGTTTCACTGATAATACTGTTCAATTTTTCTTTTAATAGGTAGATATTATCCATTAATATGGCTTCTTTACTTTTTAATTCTGTTATAATAAAAACCTTACTTTTAATAATCTCCTCCTTGGCGGAAAGCAGATCATTTGTAGAGGTATATGTTTTTTCTGTTGACTTAACCTCACTCATGCAGCACTTCACTATATTGCTATTAGAAACATATCCTATTACAACCAAGCCCGCCACCCTTAGCGCACAGGAGGGATGAAGGATTGAACTGCACACAGAGCACTTTACCACTGTGGTAGCTACGGTTTTCTTACAGTATTTGCAAGTTTTATTACTTTCGTTTTCAGAAGCGTGCTCGTTGCCCGCCATGTTGCCATTTTCGTCCAGATCCTCATTTTACCCCGGCCACATGTCCTGAAATTTTCAGACCTCTAGCTATACTGATACATGCTTCATTGAATGGTTTCATTTTGATTTCCGTTTCAATTGATTTTAATTTTTCCGGACTTACTCTCTCTAAAGAACTTTCACTAAAAAAAAATGCGAAATATGCATTATTTAAGCAAAAGAAAATATTTAATTCCCATAAAAATCATCATATTTAACACCTCTAGACATCGAAACTCGATGGTCTCTGTCATATTTAAGAAATATTAATGCCACGTTGCCCGATTATGCATAATAAGTAACATTTTAGTAAATATCCGATAATGATTTTTTAACTTCGCGGCAGTTTGTGTGGTTATGCATCACATCTGCAATGCCCCCTGCACGCTTCGTTCGCTCCGGAAAGAAAACCAACATAGACTAACCCAAGCTAACCTTAAAGTAAAATGTTAGGCATTATGCTTTAAAACTATATCGGAGTAAGCAACGTCGCAAAATTCACGCGCATGCGCTGTTAACCTAACGTGGTATGTGTCAAAACTGTTAAAACGAACCAACAATATGGCTGTCTGAGAATGTCGTAAATAAATGACTTTTCTTAATTTTTTAGCTTATAAATGTGTTTTAATAAATATTGCTGTGGAAGGTAAAAAAGTGTTAAAATATTATGTTTTTGTTGAATGTTTACGGAAAAAGTGACAAAATTACTCTCCGTAATATCAACCGAAACCAGAATGTCTAAGTAGTGGTTACTATTATCCTGAATAGCTCATGACTCTTCCTCATTGCTCTCCTCTGTCAGTCGCCTCTCGCATCCACTGATTATTTTGCCGCTTTTTCATCATATTTTATTTTACTTACTTTAATCATCTTCTTGGTAGTTTGGCTTGTAATTTTCTTGCCCCTGCCATCGCGATATTGGGTCTTTACACTTGGCTGGATCGAAGGCTTTTATCAGGTCAGCAAAACATAGAAACAATATTCCAAGATTGTTTGCCCAATTAGCCTTTAAGATTAAGAGAAAAAAAACGTCACGTAATCCCAAAGTTCGCATTTGGAAAACGGACACCACGTGTCTTACCGTCAGTCGTGGCAAATAGCATAGAATCACCAGGTGCTAGACGAGCACTGTGGGGCGGATGGCCAGACAAGCAAAACGCAAAAAGGCTCGAAAAAAAAACCCTGCAGGCTTAAGGCTACACGGCAGAAGTGAAAACTTCAATAAGTCAAGATAATATTTAATATTTATAGAAATATATTTAGAATTTACTTGCCTCAACTTCGATATTCAAAGTTAAATTTTTCCTTGAAATCTACCAATCAGAAACTGCCTTTATACATCAAAAAATGTCCACATTTTTTCATCCAGACCCATTTTTGCACCTGCAACCCCTTGTCAATGAGAGTTCAGGCAATTAAATGTATAAATGTCCATATTTTAACCTAAACGTCAAAATTTTAGAAGACTTAGTCATTTAGATTTCACGAAAGTATATAGGGTTTTAATTTATATTTTGACATAAACCGACAGAGTTTATTAAAAGAAATAGGCAAAAACTGTTTATATAAAAGTTGTATGGCTTTTTCTCAATTATTTTTTGAATATATCAGTAAAAACAAATGAGCATCGCATAGTTAAGAAAAATTAACAACTTTTCAACATTTTCGAATATTTACTAAAATGTTGCTTATTATGCATAATCCGGCAACCTTGCATTTATATTTCTCAAATTTGACAGAAGTCATCAAGTTTTCATGTTTAGAATTGCTAAAAAATTTTATGGGAATTAATTTTGTTTTGCTTAAATAACACATTTTCCGCATTTTTTAAATGTACTATTTCAAATGTGGTTTTTCTAATAGAAAAAATAAAATCCACTGCCCGTAAAGTACGATTCTGGCCAATTTAAATAATCATTAATTTATCAGTCTCTTAGAAAAAAAATCTAGGATATATTTAATGCTACTGCATTGTTTTCTGATTATATACGTAGTTCGCTGACGTAAACTTTAAAACCGCACATTGGGAAGTGAACAAACCTTTGTTTGCCAAATTGCCAGCCTTCTGTAAACTTGCCCGATAACACTTGTTTAGGAATTTAGTACCGCGATATGTCGGAATGAGTAATACTGACTATAAATTGAGAATTAAATCGAATAGTATAATGCATTTATTTACACAGTGTGCAACATTATTTTTTTGCAAAAAAAAAGTTACATCAAGAGAAAATACTATTCGCATGATTATATTTGAACCCACATAATATATAGGACGAATTAAAGAGCCTAAAAATACAATTATTGCTCCTTTTAATTTCTTATAGTGGTGAACTGCCACTGTTAACTTGCAACAGTTAACAGAAATTACCTTATCTGGCGTGATATGAAGAATTTTTACCAGACATGGCAACGCCGGAATGAAACCTAATTTCAGGGTTGCCAACTTAGCAGATGCATATTAGAATCTCCATCTAGTAGGAAAATATTTCTATACATCGCAGAGATACATGAACAAAGTTTCGACCAATCACAAGTCATTATATGAATTGCTAACATTTGGCTAAAACTTATTAAAACCATGTATGCGTTTCATCGAAGCATCTACAGTGTTGCCATCCGAAGGGATATTGGCTTTTTGCGGGAAATGGTCATCTGAAAAGTAAAAAGTAACGAAAGTTGCTTGAGGAAGGGAATTTCACACAAGGATTGAGTACAAATCTTCCCAGATGTACTAAATATGTGATGATTGCATTCCTACATTCTAAAATTTAGCAACATCGCAATGGCCTGATTAGTTAAATATGTCGCATGAATTTAGCTTGAAAACACTTCTTAGTGATTCAGTTAGAAATATAAAGTCATTATTGCTTAAAGTGTGTACACACTAGAGCTACATAAAGCATACCGAATCAACAAACCTGACCTAAAACGACAATAATTGGAGAGCTTTTCTCCGATCTGGCCACTCCAAAATAGACTCAACTGCAGGGTTGCCAACGTAATTAGAGTCTCCATCTAGCGGATACATACTACATTACATAAGGCCAATTTAGGAACAGTGTAACTGCAAAAGAAGTTTAAAAACTTAATATATCGAAACAAAAAAAAATAGCTAATAGGTATGGCTAATTGAAGAGTGTTAAGTGGGTAAATTTTACATGAAATCACTTTCTGCAAGCATATTATTAAACGATGTATATGTACTTTCAAAGTGTAAATAAACCTTGCAAAATTTAGCAAAAATTACCCTATCTGAAGTAAGATGTAGAACTTTTGCCAAACTTGGCAACACCGAAAACACACCTTGTTTCAGGGTTGCCAACGTAACAGATGCCCCCATGTAGTGGGCAAATATTACTCTACATCTCATAGATATATGAGAAAAATTTCAACCAATCCTTGGCATGACTATTTTGATAAACTAGGATAATCGCATTGACAGTGTTCCCATCCGAAAGGATATTTATCTTTTTTGCAGGAAATGGTCACCTTGAAAGTAAAAGAAGGGAATTTCACACAAGTACCGAGTACAAATAATGTTTTGTATCACAATATGTCTTAAACCCATATAGGAAAAGAAGGGATAATTTATTTAATTTCCCATAAATTTTTCTGTGTTAGAAAGAAATGTTTCGCCCGGTATATTTATATTATTTAATATAATCCAAGGCTGGCGACACTGACATCATTGATTGATTTCTATGCCTCTTCATAAAGTCATTCTTGTTGGCTCTTTATACAACCACAGCTGTACAGAGCGTTCCGGAATTCATGGTCAACAGAGACAAGACATTTACAATCGTCACCTAATTTTAGAATATTTTCTTAATAATTATTGATAGCAACTTTCCCTCTTCCATCCGGTTTTTTACATTGGCAATGTTACCAGACAGCGTCATAACAATCATTTAGCACCTATCCGCATTAACGATTAACTTGCAACAGTTGTAAATTAGTAATAAAGATATCTAATAAACTAGAATCGTAAAGCTTCGACTGCCGTTTAAACAAACATAATACATAACAGCAGTGGTACTAAAACTATTCTCGAGATGAGATCGGTATCACTAACCGATAAAACGGTTTGCGCCAGATATTGTCTCGTGCCAAGGTTAGAAAAAATAATTGTTTTCTGTGTCAACAGTCAGGGACGGAGTTACCTAGTTTTGCTGAAATAAAATATAATGTACACAATACACGCGGCAGTGACATATTTGAATTCTCCATTAAATTTCCTTTGCAACGAGGCGTCACAAGGCGATGTTTGTATGAAAAATGACGTTGCGGGGACCATTTTCAACAAAACTGTCTTGGTTTCTCTGCTACGTCACCATACGCCATATTATAAACTTTTCGCTGTGAGGTGCTTATCTATTGTTAATTTGATAACCCTGTATATTACTACATTTTTGGACTCTCTAGAAAAATCTAAACACATTTTGTGTATAATATCCTATACCTATCTCTAGCTGTTTACCAAATATTGACAGTTGAAGTCGGGTATTTTGACACTTTGACAGACTCTAAAATCTAAACCGCACAAGATCAAAGAAAACGGTTTGCACATTCCTATCTTAAGTTTTCATAAACTATTGAATGACAGTATCTTCGAATTTAACCTGCGGATAAAATTAAC
>MU188599.1:153091-171887 GCA_016904865.1 Pissodes strobi
TACAGGGTGTCTCACGGTGGATGGTACCTTAGACGTCTAGAAAACCACTCAACGGATCATCCTGAAAATTTGGTCGTTTACATAAACGTGCTAAAATATTTTCGACGATGCAGTGATGCCGCGACTACTAAAAAGTAGTAGCAACTGTAAAACTTTAAAAAGAACTTAAAGAACACTGTATATTATTTCATATTTGGATTTTGCGGAGAATTCTAGACATATTTCATTAATATTGTCCTATACCTATCTGCTACTGTTTTTGCAATGTCGACAGTTGAAAATCGACCATTTACCAAGTTTGACAGCCTGTAAAATCTAAACGGCCGAAGATAGAGGTCGGTTAACCTGCCCCCCGCATTGATTTTTTTCTTCAAAACGCTAGCACAGGACCTTGAGATCTAGCACAACCTAGCACAATTTGTTTTAGAGCTATAGCACACTCATAGTAATAAGGATATCTTCTAATTTATGCGGGGGGGGGGGGGGAGGGCTGCAGGTTTACGACTACCCCCCCCCCCGCACCTTTTTTAATTGTAATACTGGCCAGCACAGCTTCTTTGGAGCTAGCACAGTCTAGTACAACTAGAAAAAATGCTAGCACAACTACATTTTTGAAAATAATAGAACACAAATTAGGGAGGGGATGTTATACCTCTAGAGTTAGTAGTTTCACAGCTATAAACAGTTGAAAATCGGTACTTTGGCTACTTTTCATCTTGGTAGCTAGAAGATCATTAGAGATGGAGTAAAATGAATTTCACATTCCTATCTTAACTTTCCAAGAGCTATCTGATGGTGGTACCTGATGGTACCTACCGATGTACCAGATTTGGTACCCATGGTACCGCCTGCCAGTTAGTACTGCCAGATAGCCCTTGAAAAGTTAAGACAGGAATGTGAAATTCATTTTACTCGATCTCTAATGATCTTCTTGCTACCAAGGTGAAAAGTAGCCAAAGTACCGATTTTCAACTGTTTATAGCTGTAAAACTACTAACCCTAGAGGTATAACATCATATATAAAATATGCTTAGAATTTTACGAGGAATCGAAAAATAAATTCATATATAGGGTGTTCCATTGAAAAAAATTTAACTTTTTGTTTTTCCCTGTATACTGATCATTTTGCCAAAATTTTTTATACGCAGAAAAAAAGTACTTTTTAGTACTCACATAACCATACTTTTCATTTTTTTTGGGACACTTAAAATAAAAAAGTTAAAGGGGGGCGACATTATAGGGGATCACCCTGTACATCGTATATTATTACCGTTGTTTGAACTCAAACAACGATTATTACATTCATTTTAATGCAGGCCAACCCTGATGATGTACCTATGTATTATTGGTTGCCTATATATCTCCACTTGCTCTAAAGTCTATAAGGCTTCCAATTTTCAAGTACGTACGTTAATAATTTAATACATACATATGTATTTATATTACTATATTTATCTCAATAGAATTACGTGGTGTGTGTTATTGGTTGCCTACATCGTCTATTGTGCCTAAATTATGTACACTTCCCTTAAAAAACTATGTATTTTATTTATTTTAATGTAGTCCCGTCCTGCCTATGCAGTCTATATTATTGGTTGCCTATATTGTCATTAGCCACGGAATCTTCAATCCATACGTGTACATCGTATATGAATACATTCATTTTAATGCAGGCCAACCTTGACGCCGTGATATGTATTATTGGTTGCCTATATCTCCATTTGCTCTAGAGTATGAGGCTTCCAATTTTCAAGTACGTACGTACGTTGATTTAAAATATATATTTGTATATTACTATATCTATCCCAATAGAATTAGGTAGTGTGTGTTATTGGTTGCCTATATCGTCTATATTTTAATGTCCCGCCTTGCCTATGCAGTCTGTATTATTGATTGTCTATATTGCCATTAGGCCTGGAGCCTGCAATTATATCATATATTATTACATTTCGTCTAAGACATTTACTCTAATGCAGACCAACTCTGACGCTGTGGTATGTATTATTGCTTGCCTATATATCTCCACTTACAAGAGTCTAACGTACACACCCATTCATTGAAATCAATGATGAAACTATGAACCATGCAAAGCTTCAACTGTAGTTGAGCGTTTGTTTACTATTTTAGAATGTTTAATATTTCACTTTCCGCGTAGCCCTCCGCTCGCTTCGGGGCGCAACTAAACGAAACTAACCAAAACTAACTGAAATTTAAAAAAAGAAAGAAACAACTTTTAAAGTCTCGCCACTGACGGGAATCGAACACGGGCCGGAACCCGCTGCCGCGCCGTTTCACAGCCAGAGCATCCAACAACTGCGCAACCAGACCCACTGAGAGCAATTCATGGACCGCAAATACTACACGCGAAGCTTTCCATGATAAAATTTTGGGCTACTTTGGGCTAGTTATGTTTGGCTGCGTCTCGAAGCGAGCGGAGGACCATGCATAAAGTATTGAAGTGAAATATTAGCTAACCCGAAACCCGAACTAACCCAAACAAACGCTCAAGGCTGGTTGCATATACTACACACTACACGTGAAGCTTTGCATTTTTCATAGTTTCATCATCGATTTCAAGTACGTAGAGTTAGAGTCATGTTTCCACTTGCTCTAGAGTCTACAACTCCCAATCTTCAAATATGCACATTGATTTAAATTCTATATAATCTTAATGAATTGTTGGTGGCCTATATCATTGCTTGCCCTTAGTTTTCACGTACACGGCGGCTTAAAAACTATATATTATATTTATTTTAATGCCTATACCGTGTGTATTATTGGTTGCCTATATTAATGGTAGCCCCCGCGTATATTCAATTTTTATCCTATACAAATGCCGCTTTAAAAAATTAGACTTTATTATATTAGAAATGCCGTCAATTCTTACCCAGTACGTGCGCTGCTTTAAAAAACTTTATTTTGTTATATTTACTTTGTCGCAGTCCTGTCCTGTCTATGGTGTGTGTAATATTGGTTGCCTATATCATCACCGCCTATCAACAAAAACCTGTTGAAATTGGAGTTCCGATTTTTAGGCGGCATTAAAATTTAACTGAATATTTATTGTAATAAAATATTTACAGATTTCTAGCCTGCAATCGATAGCACCACTCCTAACAGGTGCAAACCAATAATACGGCGGCACCTGTTTAGTAACGCAATTGCCAGATCTATTTTACAATAAATTTGAAGATTTTAACTAATTAATTAGATTTAAATAATGACAATAATCGCACTAAAACTAAAAGTAGGAAAGGCAAACGATTTTAAGGTTGCCATATGTTGTAAAGGGTGCGAAGAATTTTGCGAAATTGGCGGTATGAAGGCTCCCAGTCCCAGCTGTTGTACGTTTCGTTGCGCAAAGGACTTTACTGGACCTTTAGTTCGATTGTCATTTATTTCGCCAATGAAATTATTGTTTGCAGGAGAGCAGGAGTGCTAGTTATTTATTCGCAGAAAAAAATTAAGATAATGCACCGACTGACCTTGTCCCACTTGGCGAATTTAGCCTCCGCGAGAAATATTATCGGCCGCCATTAATTCCTAACTAACAATTTCACGATTGGAATAAAACGTTCTTGAAATTTTCTGTTCTGTCTAATACAATGCATAATTTTTGTGGCATGTAGAGGTACGTCGTAAATTACATAGCTAATTTATTTCTGTACGGTTTGATAATTGGCGTTGCCGATGATGGCCTTTTCGGGTGTATTTTTATGCATATTCATATTTGAAGAATGTCAGCATCGATATTTGATGCAATGGTTCAAACGATCACACATATGTTTCTTAAGCCTTGTTTGCACGAACGTTAATTTTTGGCGCATGAAAATTAAAGTTTGGTTCCCATTAATCTCAACCTGAAGGGCTATTTGTTAAGGGTAAGTTTGTTTGAGAAACTTGGAATTTAGTAGATTTTCCACGAGGGCGCATTTCCAACTTAAAAAAATATATAAAATAAATGTCTTGAATTCAATCGAATCTTTCATAAACAACCGGTGTCTCCTCTAGAGAATAAGTAATGCAACTTTTGGTGGTACCAGAATTTACCTAATTTTTTATACAGTCCAGCCCTGTTTATGCTGTGTGTATAATTGGTTGCCTATATCATCACTCGCCCCGGACCTTCAACAGTTTGCTGGTACATATATTTTTGAGATGGCATTTACCCATTCCTTCATATTCTGAATATTCGAATCAGATTAACAGCTACCACTTAACTTAACAATCTTATCCGTTACGGGGTTCCCATAGACATTTTCATTGGAGTTTGCGCTGAATAAAATTAGGGAACTTCGTATGTATTTAATTTTTAACTAGTAATTTCTTTGATATATATGCATACCTATATTATTACTACAGTAAAATACTCATTAAGGTGCTGGAATTAACCAATCATACTCACGCTGGTCTGTAATTTCAGTTCTGATTTTAGAGCCAAGCCGAGGATGTCGGCGGTGGCGGGCCGAAGGACCTACACCGAGGACGAACTCCAAGCCGCCCTCAGGGACATCCAGTCTGGCAAGCTCGGCACTCGAAGGGCGGCCGTCATCTACGGTATTCCCCGGTCCACCCTGAGGAACAAAGTATACAAACTGGCCCTCGAAAGAGAGAGGGAGTCGCACCTTAACAGTTCCACGCCCCTCAAGCTGGAGGAGGACGAGGCGATGGACGACGACAAGGAATTATCCGGCGCCGAAGAAGAGAAGGAGGTTGAAAAGGCTTTGCAGGTATTTTTTTTATTAAATACTAATAGTAGTAGTAGTGTGCCACTGATAAAACAAATGTAAAACTTTCATCGATGATGAAAATAGAACTCAATTGAACTAAGATTCGAAAAACTCGGTGGTCATTCCAGTCCTGCATTGAGTGGGAGCTCATTGTTTCTCTTCCTATTCAATCTTAACTTGTACAACATATTTACTTATATCCTGATCTTATTTCAGGCACCTCTGCTTTCCATGGCCGACATCCTGCGATTTTCTGGCATGGAACACCCTCCCGAAGCCATCAAGCTTTTCCTTCAGAAGGCGAAGGAGAGCCAGGACGCGGGATCGTCGCCTTTAGACCAAAGCGAGGTGATCCAGTACCTCCAGGTACGAAATGTAAGGAATCCTCACGTCATATTATTTACTAACATGTATTTTTTTCCAAAGCTAACACACACTTCGTTTCTCATATTGGCACACAATAAATTTGGAATGGCCAATCCGGAGTCTGTTTCAGATTTCAACAAGGCATATTATATAATAGTATTTATAGAATTCATAAATAAAAAATTAAATAAACATCGGAGCTTGTAAATATTCATTTTCTGGTGCTGGGAAACTCGAGTAGAACTTTTGAACTAGTTTACTAAACGGAATTCCTTACGATAGGCCTATTTACAGGCCCTGATCGCGTCGTCGCAGAACATCCTGGCCAATCAGAAGCCACCAGACGGATCAGTATTAAACCACATCATTCCGGAACTGGCGAAACGGCTGATCGTCGAAGAGCACCTGAAGATGCAGAACAATAACGGCGATAGCGAGAGGCTGTCGAGGCCTAGCCCGTCAAATTCGGTCATCACGAAGGTAAGAATCTAAAATGAGAAAATAATTGTTATTTATTTTTATCGCTGCGCAGGTCTGCCAATCGTTCATGACTTAATAATTAAAGGAAGCTTGAAGGTATACGTGATTCAAATATAACGCCTATAACGGCAACAGCAATTTTAGGCAAATTAAGAATTTAATATATTTTTTCAGGGGCGCTAAAAACTTACAAATTTTGCTGTTCCGCCAGCCATTCGATAAGATGTCATAAGATAAGAATTTTAGAATCGAAAACTGTCGCTAAATACCAATTTGCCCTGGTATTAATACATTTTAATGTTCCCTCGTAAAATGCAGGCCTGTGTTCTGGGTTGTCTATAGCACAGAAGAAAAACAATCAGAATATTATCTCTGAAATGCCGCCTTTGATGTCTTTCAGACAAATCCCTTTAGGGTCGGTCATTTTCAAAAGGGAAATTCCAGGTCCGTATTACGCTTTTTACAAATTTCGTAAACAGGTGGGTATTCGAGTTATTTTGTATTATTTGTCGGATACTATGTAAATAGTATAGGAGTTTGTGTATAATATTTGTAGATATGTTACTGCTAATATGCGAAATACGTTATTATGCATAAAACCTTATAAGCAAGGAATTATGGATAATTGGTAAAACTGTTAATTATCGATATTAACGCAAAAGAGTTATAAAAAATATAAAATTGTTTTTTGGATCCAACTGGGTCAGATTGGGTTAGTTTCTCTAGTTGAATTTCCAGAGCATATTATATATAACTTTATATTTATATTTGATTACTATCGATATTAAGTAAAAGATAATTATTACTGGTCCATAATTCCTAAAATGTTTAGATTTTATGCATAATAACGTATTTCAGATAGAGAGTTTATTTCAAAAGATATGAAGAAGTTGGGAATACACACATTTCATGTTTTTGCTGTCATTGGCGATTTTTTTATCAAAAATTTCGTGAAACATGAAATTCTGACAGGTCTCCAATTTTTTAAAATGTATATTATTCCATATTTTACTTTTATTAACTTTGCCAATAATTTTTTCTTTTTTTTTATTATTTTCTTTTTTATTTGTTTTTATAACACCTTGTTAAGTTTGCAAACAATTTTGTGTTTTCTTTTATTATTAATTTTTCTGATTTCGTTTTATAGTTCTTTTATTAAACTTTTCTACATTTTTTTACGTTTTTTTCAATTTAGCCCATTTTCTCAAAAATTTAAATTTTTTTTCACAAAGCATTTTTACTTCCCATTTTTGCCATCCTCGACCTCGTAGCTCAACTCTTTCACTTTTTTTTTTCGCTGAAAATCGCGTTTCTCTTAACTTTTTCTTATAATTGTTTTTCTTGATGATTAAAACTAAGTTTTAATCATCTCCTGATGATGCTAACATGGTTAGCGAAACGCGCGTCGAGTGCAAATATTCTGTTTCGGTATTGTGGATAAAACTCTGTTTTATTGTTTTTCTTATTTCGTTTTATAATACTTTTATTAACTTTCCGATCAATTTTTTACTTTTTTTAAATTTTTCCCATTTTTCCGAAAAATTTTAGGTGTGGGTATAATTATAATTCACCTGCCTACACGAGATCATTGTTTGTCAGATTTTCGATTGCTGCAGAGATATCGGCAAAAACGGTTTTTTCCCAAAATTCACCCTTAAATTAGAGCCCCGGTGCCCCCCATATGGTAGCCCCCCATGAAGCTCATCTACCTTCAAAATTTCGACCCCGTAGCTCTTCCCGTTCTTCCGAAATTAATTATTTAAATTTTTTCTTCTCCCGGCTGAAGGGAGGAGGTGGGAGTGGGGGGTTATGGGTCCAGTTTTCCTCCAGGATCCTCATTTTACCGCGGCTACATGTCCTGAATATTTCAACCCTCTAGCAATACTGGGACATGCTTAATTAAAAGGGCGTTTCACTTTGATAAGGGATTTATTTTTTCTGACTTTACCCTCGCTAAAAAAGTTTCAATTCAAAAACAATTCCCTAAAATAATATCTGAAACTCGCACTTATGAGTATATATAAACAAACCCATGTAATAAACCGTAAAACCCCGTGAAAAAGTAGTGAATCTCTACTCTTTGACCCCGTATTAGCAGCTAATATCGTAGTATCGTACAAGAGAAAAATTACCCTGAGGCCCAGTTTTTTATGTGATTGTTATCTTTACCAACAAGATAATTTCCATGGAAACAATTGTGATAACAATGGTTATCACGCAGATTATCATCTTGGTAATACTAACAGGCACGTAAAAAACTGGCCCTTAAACTATTGCATTTAAAAACTAGCACCTAGCAGGACGTAATGTCACAATACAACACACGCAGCCAGCACGCAGGCACTGGTCAAATAATGTAATAATAAACTTAAAGCGATCGTCAGGCGACACTGGTTCCCCGCGAATAATGGCTGATTTACGATGCGCGTCGAGGGTGCGCGTACTGACGAAAAATATTAGAAATGGGATTCTGATTGTTTTTCTTCTGTGCTTTCCACATTGAATGCTTTTTACGATTTATCGACTTATTTTTGAGTTTTTCGTTTAGTTGGGAATATGGTGTTGTTGATTTGAAGAGTGTTTTTAGTGTTTTCTCACCGGTTAAGTCATTCGACATTAGTATTTACGTGGTTTTAAATATTTTAAACCTGAGTGCTGGATATGTCCAAATAATTATTGGAATCAACACAGCTCTTTAAATAAATAAATAAATGTTTGTATTATGGCTGCATGCGAAAGTACTGGAACAAAAATCAATACAAACTATGAGATTATGTTGAGGTTCCTGTTTCTACTTGTTCCTCTTACAGATTCGAAACGTCAATTAGGTTCAAATCTTGAAATTTATATTCAATAGACTGAACCTTAGAAGTGGTATTTAGTTTACTCTGTAATTCCCCGAATAGAGGATCTTGTTCTTACTGGGAAAGTGGGAAATGTAATTATAATAAGGCAATTTTTGCTTAAAATTCTTTTTGATAAGATGTAATTTATTTATTTGCATTTATGTTGTTTTCTCATTGGGAAAATATACAATCCGGTTAACACACCAAGTAATTTTTCTATGTTCATTGTCCCTGTCCTAAATTTTGGACATACCCATTAGTATTTATATTCGATTCATGAAGATTTTTGGCATTATTACGCTCTTTCTATCGTTCTAATGGGCGCAACACCTTCACTTCAGCTTAGAATGAACTGGGAGTGAATAATCTCAAATCGAAAGAAATAAATTGAATAAGTTTACGTATGTCGATGCGTAGGCTAAAACGAGTTGTCGCCGAGCATATAAATTATGTCCAAGCTCAAATGTCAGAGAGTACAGGTGGGTTGATTTATTTATGGCGCCACGGGCGACAAAGTAAAAGAATACCGTCAAATTTTTTAACTTTTTTCCTATTAAGAAAACCGATCAATAAAACAACAAAAATAAGTTAGAAAATTGTCGGCAATTTATCAGTATTAATAATGGAAAAATAGCTACTCAAAAAAAATTAATCAAAAGCAAAGTCAGTAATAAGCAAGTACCCAAATATTAGCAAAAAAAAACTGATATCATTGATAAACAAATACTCAAATATTAATAAAAAATTCCTAAAGCCAGTAATATACAAATACTCAAATATTAATCAAAAATGACTAAAGTCAGCAATACACAAATACTCAAATATTAATCAAAAGTAAAACCAGAACATTTCAATTATTGAGCGCAAATAATAATAATTCTGATACTTACTTCAGCGGGCCTCTCCTTTGAAATATTAATCAAGAGTTAATTAAATAAAACAGGTAAATAAACAAACAAAGAATCGGTTTATTGCTGTTATTTGAAATATCACAGCTGACCAAAAAGAGATAGAGTTAGCTCCGTTTCACACGAGTCCGACGTCGGATATCCGGTTTATACAGCACTTTTCCGGCGTCCGACTGTCCGACAAACGTATGAAAGCTTTCATTTAATGTTACGTACCTCGCGATCGGATATCCGATACCGGATGATCTTATCCGGCATGTGTGAAAAGGCACTAAGAGTGAGAAAATGACCAGTAATTCTTGCAGATTAATTTTAGTTTTTCGGACCACTGTATTTCAACGAGTAATAGTAGGTTTTACTCGGTTACTTGAAGAAATAAATTACACGCTTTAATCAAACGCCGAAATATTCAACCGTAATTTACGATAAACGCTTTATGCAATAATAATAAAAAAAATAGTGTCAATAAAATTTGAATGCAAGCCAGCGACGCGACGTTGCACATCTCTACTCGTTATGTCGTTGTGCGAAAATAACTCGAATATTCACTTAATCAAAGACTAATTCACGGACGTCGAATCATGATTCGTTACAGGGCCGTATTACTAACTAACTATGGTTATCTGGATCAGTTATGGCACGTTGGTAACTGCCGCAAAAACAATATAAAAAAAACTAGTTAAACCTGGCGTTATTGTAGCAACCAATCAATTATATACTTTAAGGTATGTTACTTAAGCGTAAGTACTCCTGGTAGAACAAGGATAATGAACTGTTTGTTTGGATATAAAAAAATATCAAAGGCCACAATAAAAATTAAGAATAACGCAAAGCCTACTAGGCCGTATCAACAATAGTAGTTATCTGATCTACAAAGTTATTGCGTCAGTTAATTAGAAGTTAAAAAATTAATTTAAAATTAGATTGATTAAATTTAATCAGGCGTCTTCGGCTAGACAAAATTGGCCCAATAATCAAAGTTCATTTAAAAAAAAATAAGATTAAAATATTACCTTAATTAAGGAGAAAAAGTTAAAAAGTTAATCTTTGTTAAGGCAGAAATATAGACTGAAACTGTTAAAAATGGCCCGGATGGAAAATCCCTTCAAAGGTAAAATCAAAAATTGATTCCAACCGGTGCCCAAAATAACTCACAAAGGTCGACGTAAAGAGTGACGCCAGGAGAGTGGAAACTCGAAAACCAGAGTATCCTCACTTCGAAGATCTCGTTCCACCAATGAATGCATGGCACGACAAGTCACATATTCCTCTTAATATTTCATCCAAGGGAATTAGACGATGGAAATCTGGGATTTCAATGTATAGGCATCTACCAAAAGGGCATTGTCCTTAAGCCACTTCAACTAATAGAATTTCTTAATTATTCCGAGGCAATTAAGGAACAGCGCACGAAGCCTAACTCGACAACCAATCCAAAAATAGTATGTACTACGAAAGCCCGAAACACTGAAGGCCACCGACTTTACTTTCGAGGTACTCACGCGCCAAATTTAATTTGTTAAAAATCGAAGTTTGTTTAGCAACGCAAATTTTTATTTTAATTGTCTCGATGAAGATATCATTGAAACGAAGCCAGCCAAAATCTACGCGGGTTTTTCGCTAGTAAATACAAATGCGCTCGAGGCCATATGAATGGTGACGAATTCTAAGGCTATTTACGCTTCGATATACGATAGCTAAAACGGCCTGTGACAGCATTCCAAGGCTTATAACGTATTTTTAGGGACAATATGGCCAATGCGCTAATAAAAGTAATATTAGCGCAGCGCGGTCCAGAGTCAGTTTAATTATTTAGGACGATGGTTTGCATTACATTTGCGTTGAGACAACAGGCCCTAGAAGTGCCAAAAGTGGAAAAAACGAGGCTTTTAAACTTCCCTCTGTAAGTTATAACTAGTCCCGTTTATTTGATGATCAACCCGGGAATTAACCCACAATAATTGTGGCGCATAACGTGCGTGGTAATGACAAACATTTTTTACTAATTATTTTCCTTAGGTCGAAAAGCCATCGGACATACACCCAGAGCCTGCAGAGTCTCCCTCCAATGTGATACTTAAAATTCCGTCCTTCAGGCCGGCGTCGTCAGCGACGAGTAAAAACGGTTGCGACATCTTCAGCAGGAGCAGCTCCATCGACTCGTCCAGCCGCCTGGTGTCGCCACCGGTCACCAGCGAGTCCAGCTCGCCGCCCATCCTTCCAGGCAAAGGATTACTCATTAAAGACGTCATCACGCAGAGCATCACCCAAAAGTTCCAACAGGGCTTGGAGCCGTCGGTCAGGCGGCCCATGGGCATGGACTTGGAGTTCAAAAGGGGCGGCTTTACGCCGCCCCTTGGTGGACTGCCGTCGGTGATCAAATCTCAGCAAGAGGCCAGTCGACAGTTTCAGCAACAGCAGCACCAGCAACATCATCAGCCTCCGCAAGCCAAGCTTCAGAGTCAGGGAGGGCAGCCTACCGGAGGTAAAGGTAAGGGCCACAATTATGTCTATTTTTTCGATTCTTAAACGAGTATTTGTGCAGGTACAAGACCGAAACGAGGTAAATACCGAAATTATGACCGAGATAGTTTAGTTGAAGCAGTTAGGGCTGTGCAAAGGGGCGAAATGTCGGTACATAGAGCCGGCAGCTACTACGGCGTCCCCCATTCCACCCTCGAGTACAAAGTCAAGGAACGACATTTGATGCGACCTAGGAAGCGAGATCCCAAGCCAAATCCCGTGGATGAGAAGATAGCTAGTCTAAAACAAAATGACCTCAAAATCGCACAGGTAAATACTCTATTGTCATATTATCAAAAGAACGTTAGACTATCTCATTTTCAGGAAAAACTCAAACAGCAGCAACAACAACAGCAGCAGCAGCAGCAAAACATGATCAAACCTCCCCAGCAGAAATTCCCCCCCTCGTCGCCCAACGGCATTAAGCTGCCACTATTCGAGGCAGCAGCAGCCGGTCTCAGTCCAGCTGGCCTAGCTGCTGGAACTTACCCCCCTCCATTCCCGTTCTGGTCCCATCACGGCTTTCCTCCGAACCCGATTGAGTACGCAGCAGCTGCGGCCGCGGCCAGGAACCAAGCTGCGCCGTTCTTGTCGCACAGCGAGTTCTTCGCGTCGCAGATGATGCAAAAGCTACAGGAGGAGAGGGAGAGGTCGATGGGGACTCCGTCACCGCAGGGTGGCGTAGCTGCGTTGGCGAAGAGCGCCAGACAGATGGCGGAGTCTTTGCTGGACGGATCCGGACCCAACGGGTATGTTATTTAATGTATGTTTTGCATGATGTAAAGCACCCGTGTTATAAGTATATTGTGTTGATGGCCTAATTGATTAGACACTGTTTCGATTTCTCTTTTGGAGCCTGTTTTAGGGGGATCTGAAGAAATTAGTGTCAGATAAGCGAGAAAGATTTGAATATCTAGACTCCTCAAGAGTTCATCCAAAAATCTGTGTCTCTGTTCATTTTATCTTATAACAAACAGTCTGAATAGGAAGTTCTTTTACTTCCCTAGTTATGAGATTATAGAGATTATCCAGTTATGTCTGATAATGTACAACGGTGATTAAGTTAATATTTTTCAGGTCGTTCTTGGATGGAATCATACGATCCAGTTTAGAATCAGGTGTGCCCTTATCAGGCGACAAATCGCCCAAAGAAGAAAAGAACATAGCACCTGAGAATATGTCGAATAAAGCGTTGTTAGAACAGCTGTGCAGGAACAGCCGACTGACACCGCTTCCTAAACCAATTTTGACAGACGCCAGCAGTTCAGGGGACGAATCTTATAGGAAAAGTAATAGTCCCTTGAACTTCTCAACGGGTAAGCCTATTCTTTAGTTCTTTTATATCTGCTAGAAATAAGTGACGTGGCACACTTGAACAGACTGACATGACTTTTAGCGTATGCGCACTCATTGACAGATCACCACTTCCTCAAAAGGGTATGCCTGAGCAAAAGATGACTTTTGGCACGTGCGCATACATTGACAGACGTCAGGTTTCAACCGCTATAGAGTGACGTGACGTAATTCGTATCTTCACTGCCGAAATTATTATGTATCTGTTTCCAGGGGCAAACACCTCCAACAGCCAAGAGGACTCGAAACACAGATCGTCGTCTCGATCCAACAAAGACACCGATCCGGATGCGGCGTCGCACGCGGTCGAGCTCTCCAACGACTCGACCGATTCGGCGACGAGGACGTCCGAACGGAAACGAAGTCGGGACGAGGAGGGCGCCAATGCGGAACGGAAACATCCGAGAATTTACCTAAAACAGGACCTGGCCAAGCCAGAAAATCTCAAACCGGAGATGCTGGTGCGATTTCGCGACCTCCTGCCCGAAAGGTATTTGGTGTTTTTGTTAATTAATTTATTTCGTAAATCAAACATCCAAAAACATTTAAATTTTTTGAAGTGAAACTTCTTTAGCGAGGGTTAAACATCAAAATTGAAACGATTATCAAAGTTAAGCAGGTTCCAGTATAAAAGGGTTGTAATTTTCAGGACATGTAAGCGGGGTAAAAGAACGTAAAAAATTGTTGGTACGTTAATAAAAGTATTATAAAACGAATTAAGAACAAAAAATTAAAAAAAAAAACTTAGAGAAAGCGGTTTTTGGCGAAAAAAGGCGAAGGAGTTCAGTTGCGAGGTCGGGGATGACAAAAATGGAAAGAAAAAAATGCTTTATGAAAAAAAAACAAATTTTGAAAAAATGAAGAAAATTTGTAAAACCGGAAAATAAATAATAAATAATAAAGATATTAAAACGAAATATGAAAAAAAAATAATAAACAAAAAACAAGATTGTTTGGAGCGTTAATAAAAGTATTATAAAACCATTTAAGAAAAAAATTAATAGAAGAAAAAGAAAAAATTGTTCGGAAAGGTAATAAAAGTATTATAAAACGAAATAAAAAAAGAATAATAATATAGCTTAGAAACGCCGTTTTCGGCGAGAAAAAGGAGAAGGAATTCAGCTACGAGGTCGGTGATGGCAAAAATAAGAAGAAAAAAATGCAAAATTTAAAAATGGAGAAAAACTGAAAAACGTAAAAAAATGTTCGGAGAGTTAATAAAAGTATTATAAAACGAAATAAGAAAAAAATATATACCAAAAAAAACTTAGAGAAACGCAGTTTTCGGCGCAAAAGGCTACGAGGTCGGGGATGACAAACATGGGATTAAAAAAAACAAAAATTTTTGAAAAAATGGATGGAAATTGAAAAAACGTAAAAAAATGTTCGGAAAGTTAATAAAAATATTTTAAAACGAAATAAAAAACATTAATAAAAAAAAGCAAGTGATTGTTCGGAAAGTTGATAAAAGTATTGTAAAACGAAATAAGAAAAAATAATAATAAAAAAAACTTAGAGAAACGAAAAAAAAGGCGAAGGAGTTCAGCTACGAGGTCGGGGATGACAAAAATAAGAAGAAAAAAATGCTCAATGAAAAAAGAATTTAGTTAACCCTTAACGAAATTTTTTGATAGATATTTTTATTTTGATTCAAGGGTATCATTTATAAACTCAAATTGAACAAAAAATAAAATGTAACTCATATGCGGAAATTGATAATAGTGATAATATACAGGGTGCTACAAATTCGAGTGCATGCATGGGGATCTCGGGAACCGTAAGAGATACGAAGTCGGTTAAATTAAGGCAAAGTTGTGCAATTTGATGCCGAACAAGATGCGGTTTTGAAATTCGAAAAATTCCGAGTAGTTTCGGAAATATTCGTAAAAAAACCGGAAAGCAGTTATTTTATTTTTATTTTTTCCTGACTTTATGTGAAGAGATAATATAAAATAAATTTAACATTATTATTGCCACTTTTCCCCCTCTATAAAATGGCAGTATCAAATTTTAAATCTGACGTTTCTTGTCCGGGCCCCCATCATCAACTTCATTTTTGTAAATACGGACCTGGATTTTTTATTTAATTTTTTAGTAGTCCTTGATCTCCCAAAACCAACGATGTACACACTTATCAATACATCAACAAATCCAGATTTTTTCCATAAGAGATAATGTGTTAGACAGAGACGGGGCGATCTTTTCTGACCCGATTTCACTTATAATAATATTTTTGTTACCGCTATTGGACAAGTGTGATACATCGTTGGTTTTGAGAGAAAGCGGTAACAAATTTTCTCATAAGTGAAATTGGGTCAGAAAAGATCGCCCCCCGTCTCTGTCTAACCCATTATCTCTTATGGAGAAAAATCTAGATTTGTTGATATATTAATAAGTGTGATACATCGTTGGTTTTGGGAGACCAAAGGCTTCTAAAAAATGAAATAAAAAATCCAGGTCCGTATTTAAAAAAATGAAGTTGATAATGGGGGCCCGGATACGAAACGTCAGATTTAAAATTTGATACTGCCATTTTATAAAGGGGAAAAAGTGGCAATAATAATGTTAAGTTTATGTTATATTATCTTTTCAAATAAAGTCAGGAAAAAATAAAAATAAAATAGTTGCTTTTCGGTTTTTTACGAATATCTCCGGAACTATTCGAAATTTTTCAAATTTCAAAACTGCATCTTGTTGGGCTTCAAATTGCGCAACTTTGCCTTAATTTAACCGACTGCGTATCTCTTGCGGTTCCCGAGATCACCATGCATGCACTCGAATTTGCAGCACCCTGTATAGGTGTACTCAGATGGGGACCATGGGAGGAAACACTATGAAAAATAATGTTGTGACAAACTTTATTATTGACAGAAAACAGAATATGAATTAGGAATGATATTTTTTAAAACAGTCTCGCTCTATACACAATGTTACTTTACACTTTTCGCAGCGATATCTTGCTTTCTTATGGCACTGCGTACATCTTTGTTGCGCAGACATTCTTTTCTGGGTAATGTCCATCTTGCCCTTTCCTAACAGTGACGGGTACATGACCAGGTGAACGACTCCTGAATTGCGATTTTTCCTTTCCGACGAGATAATGTTGAACTATATTCCTCTGAAATTTCAGCAGGCCCATTGGTTCTTCGGAATATAGCTGGTACAGAATAATAAATGTTTGTTTGCTGGAAGCCGCTTTTTGATCTTTCGATGTCGGCTCTTCCTATCATTGCGAAGCAGAAGTCGCCAAGCGTCGGATTGTCTCACCCGTCAATAGGGAACGTGAGCTCGGTTTAGACCGTCGTGAGACAGGTTAGTTTTACCCTATAGATGACTCGTCGTTGCAATAGTAATCCTGCTCAGTACGAGGGGAATCACAGGTGGCAACGATATCTCTTGGAGTTCCGAGAGTTCTGACGTCTATGAAACAAAAATCCTAAGATACACTCGTGTATCGAGAGATGACAGCACTAAGCAATTTTATGGAATGGAATTAAAGAAAAATTTAAAAAAAAACGTAGAAAAATTTTCGGAGAGTAAATTAAAAAAAATAAGAAAATATAATAAAATAATATGAAAGATTGTTCGGAAAGTTAATAAAAGTATTATAAAACCAAATAAGAAAATAAAACTTAAAAGAAAATTAAAAAATTGTTCGGAAAGTTAATAAAAGTAATATAAAACGAAATAAAGAACAAAAAAAAATAAAGAAAAACAGAGAAACGCGTTTTTTGGCGAAAAGTATGAAAAAAGTTAAAAATTTTTAAAATGGAGAAAAATTGAAAACACGTAAAAAAATGTCCGGAAAGTTAATAAAAGTATTATAAAACGAAATAAGAAAGGAAAAATTAAACAAAAAAAATACTTAGAGAAACGCGGTTTTCGGCGAAAAAAGGAGAAGGAGTTCAGCTACGAGGTTGGGGATGACAAAAATAGGAAGAAAAAATTGCTTTATGAAAAAGAAGCAAAATTTTTGAAAAAATGGAGAAAAACTGAAAAACGTAAAAAATGTTCGGAAAGTTAATAAAAGTATTATAAAACGAAATAAAGAAAATAAAAGAAAAAAGTGTACACCGAGGGTAAAAGTTGAAAAAAAAATGGTTAAAAAAATTAAAAACTCGGTGCATAATCTCTCTTTCAGAAGTTTCACTTCAGTTGTGTGCACATAATTTTTAATATATTTTTTTTGTAGAAACGGGTCGGGACTATCGATCGAGAGTACGGCAGGAAGCAGTGCCTCCGATAACGACGCACCACAAGACTGACATCTACCTTTTATAAGAGAAAGAATTTTTTATTGAAAAAAAGCAGTTCGCCGAGTTCGGCCGCACCACCATAGAGGGCGGTCTCGACGTGGTTGTAAGTTTATTAGAACAAAATAATGAGCTCGATATATGACGTGTTTGTTGATAATGTATTGTTTTTTTTACACTATTGTTTCTGTGTAGATTAGCCGATTGGTAAGCATCAAAGCAGACTTATCTATATTTATTAGGTGTTTTTTGACTCTAAAGTATATACTCGTAAAATTTCTATAAATTATTGCGGGAGGATTGTTCGAGTTACGGATCGATTTTGGAAATAATGTTTGACATGAGGAACTATCTCAACTCCAAAATATTCAAACGCTTCATAGTTATGCTTACTTTTAACAAGAGCGTTTTGCATCCAGGGTTGCGCGTTGCTTGACTCGGATTGGTGACGCGGAATTTAAAAACGAAAATAACCCCCTATCGCACATCAGTCCTTCGTCACAATTTAATTTTAGATAAATATATTTAATACTCATTTCTTCATCTTCATCAGTTTTCTTGGTCACTAATTGGACAAAAAATTTAACTTGCGTTCGTTTTTCAAGTCGCCAAGTAGAATCAAGAACGTGCTACGCTGAAAGGAAAACGTTGTCATGGAAAGCAAGCTTTATTTGTAATGTTAACAGCGTTGGCAAGTTGTGTTTAGATTCTGAGATATTGGAAACTATGGCTTAATAAATATTTTCTTAACGAAATCATCTCGGCAAAAAGGAAGTTATATATTTCGGGTAAATGAAGTTGTTAGCGACAACTTAAAACTGAAGGCTTAAATTACCGATGAATTGGATTGTTTTTGAAGTTTCTCATGTCATCAAAATTTTTATATATAAAAAAAGACTATTAAATGTGCTAGAACGTTCGATTATTCCTCTCGCGCTAAGTGTTTAATCATTCGATGTATTTGGCATATGTAAAAAAATCTAAATGTATTCTCTATGTGTCTTGACGTGTCGCGTATACCTCAAAATGTATAAAAAAAATCACCCTCCCATTTTCGCGTAATTTATCGGGCTGCTTTGATGATTAAAAATTAAAATATGATATATCGAAATCCTTTCGGGACGTGTATCCCGCGATTGATTGAATGAAGAAAAATTATATCTATCTGTGATTTAATCAAAATTTTTGATGTATATTTTCTCTAAAAATACCTTAAATATTATATAAAATTTAAACAACTAGCAGGTAGGTAATTGATATGAAAAATATTTTAAATTTAAAGCTCGACGTGTTTCATCGGATCGGGATCGAGGTAAAAAATCATCCATGAAAATTTA
>MU188600.1:0-20971 GCA_016904865.1 Pissodes strobi
TGTTAGTTTACAAGCAAAAAATATGGGATTTGCTGTATTATCTTCATTTAGGCCTTCCCTTTTTGTTAATTGAGTGGTATATTTAAAAAAAAAAAACAACTTTTTAACCAAATCCGTTACGATAGGTATAAGGCTAGGGCGTTTAGATTTAAGAAGTTTTACTTCAGATATGCGCACATAGTGCACACGCTCTTTTTTATACCAATAAGATAATTGTTGGGGGGTGCATGGAAAAAAGTGCCTAGGGGCGCTTTTATTGCAAATCCGGCACTGAATCGAGACTTACCAACATCAGAAGCACCAGTTGGTCCTGAACAAAGTAACAACCATGCACCTAGCTTTGCTAATAATAATAAAAAAAAAACCGACGAAATCATACCTGCGGGGCCAGAACGACACACCAAGATAGTTCTTAGATGGGCACGCAAGAAAAAATAAAAAAAACAAAAATAAAAAAAATAAAAAATAAAAAAAAAATTTAATAAAAAAAAAACGTTTCAGTATGATAGAGAAGTATCACCAGCTGCCAAGACAACTACTGTATCAATTACAGAAACAACTAGTCCGTGGGCTTAGTGATTTAGCCCTCCCTTTCAATAATTTAATTAGACAACCGTTTGAACTAAAATTATAGGTTCAAAATTGGGTAGAAATTAAAGGTAGATAAACAGTTCAATAATAGCGTGGGTGCAAGATAATAAAATCCGTTTCAATTGGACACCACTCCAGTTAGCAAAATAGACTACATAGGACGTAGGACGGCAAAAAATGTAATTTCAAAATATGCATTCATGGGAAAACTGATCTTAAAGATGCATATTTCCTTATCCCTATGCACAGTAGTCAAAAAAGTTTTTAAGAATCGATTTTTGCGACGACGTACTATACCAATTTAATTGTGTTCCATTTGGTTTATGTACAGCTCCATATCTTTTCACAAAACTGAAACCAGTTGTAAGGTATGTAAAATTAAAGTATATAAAAACTGTACTCTACTTAGACGATTGGCTACTTATTGGTAATTCAAACGAGAATTGCTTAAAAGTATAAATAAATTTACACAAACATTACAAGATTTAGGTTTTATATAAATTTCGAAAAAAGCGTAGTTATTCCCGCGCAACAATGCTCATTTTTAGGGTTTATACAAGAGAAAAGGGAAATGGGGCTACTGGAATACTTGTAGTCCCCCTTTGGCCATCACAACCATGGTCAATTGTTCACGGACCTACTGGCAGAACAGTCTATTATCTTTTACCCTGTGGAAAATACTTGCTCACATCTCCTTGCAGAGAGAAACAACCATTGTGGAAGGAAGAAAATTTCCCTGGCTGTAGGAAACTTGTCAGGAGAGTTTGTCTACAACAAAGTGCTAAAAGTGATTATTTCTTCATTGACAGATAGCACCCTCAAACAATACGGAAATACTTACAATAAATAGGGGAATTTTTGCTTTTCTAAGCTCCAACAAATATATAACAAAACCGTAAACTTATTCTTGAGCTCCTAAACATTCAATTGTCTTCAGGGTCATCCTACTCTACCATGAACTCACACAAATCTGCACTTTCTCTAATATTACATATTAAACAAAAAGACGAAGCGATTATACATACCTAAGATCCCCAAAACCAAAATACTCAATTACTTGGGATCCCTACCCAGTTCTACAGCGCTTAAAGAACATGCATCCTCACAAATCCTTGAATCTACAAATCTAACTTTAAAACTAGTAACACTCTTAGTACTAATAACGGCACACAAATCACGGACAACCCGGAAGTAAGAATAGACAATATTTTTAAATGAATACGCATAATTGAAATCAGAATCCCGGATAAAATAAAAGCAAGTGAGTTAAACAGGCTTCAACCTAATTTGATATTACCTTATTTTATTAATCAACCTGAACTATGTATAGCCACACTATTGGAGACTTACATAGAACGCACAAAAGGAAAAAGGGTGACTGGTAGCAATAAAAGGTGAATAGTTCGTTCTATTAGCAGATACAATCGATCGTACCCTCCACTGTCTGCAATTACAGTTGCAGGTAGTGAACATGCCTATTTTTCTGTTCAAAAACAGAAATTACAGCATTCACAGATACTGTAAATATGCTAATATATCGTTGCATTTGCAGATGCAATCGATACCATAAGTAGCAAAACCAAAGAAAATTCAATACTCACTCACAAAAAGCCCTATCACCCAGCCAGCAGTACAAACACGGAAATCTTTGGGGCACACAGCACGCGACACGGGGCACTTTCAGCAGCTCAGAGAGTGGAGTTACATTACAAACCATTCAGAAGACAGCTGGCTCGACAGAAAAATCAAGAGTATTCTCAAAATTCTATAACAAATTTAGCGCGGGTAATCCCGCTGAATTTGCATCTTGTTTATTGAACCATTTCTAAAGAATCATTTAAATATTAAGCTACAATTATAACTTACTTACCAACTTGTTATCATATTACATGAGAATATTGGTATAGTATTAAAAATAAGTTAACAAATAGGTTAATATCAGTTAAGCGTTAAACATGATATATGTACCTTCATATGTGTATTATTAAATCTAATGGTTATAAATTTGGATTTTAGTTTATAAAAAGGGCCTTACAAATCTAGGATTACAGAAAAATCGCAATTTTCAGTTAATGTAGATTACATCGCAAATACTTTAAACATCTACAAAGTGTAATGAGGGACGGCGGAGATGCGAAGGATAATTACAAGATCAATCGACTTACCTGTAAGGAAGATCGATCGGAATTATCCGAGCATCTCCGCCGTCCCTCATTACAAACCCACCCAGTCTTTACCTTCTCCCTATCACCCCAAATGCAATATAATCAAAAATCTCAGGAGCAAAAATTGTAATGGCGCATCAAGGCGACGAGATCGAGCGGCCAGGGTCGGCTGAACCATCATGTTTTTAGATAACTTCTTTAAAACTGTACCGGGCGGGAAAAAGTTGTATACTACAAAGTGTAATGAGGGACGGCGGAGATGCTCGGATAATTCCGATCGATCTTCCTTACAGGTAAGTCGATTGATCTTGTACTTTTTATACCTACTTAATACCTAGCAAAATGTAAAAAATATCTAGAGCGGTTTTAGAAATATTGGGATAAAAGCCATTTTTTTTTTAATTTTCAACACTATCTCAAAAATAAGGCGTTTGCGGATCTATGTTTATATGGCATTTTTTACTTAGAATCACCCAAAGATTATTACCCTTAAGGATTAGCATTGAATTATGAAGCACATACAAAAACAAAATTATTTACTTTTTTTTTTCAATTTCTTTCATATTACATAGTTTATTATCAGTTAGGCAACATTACGACAAAACGAAATAGTTTACATAAAAAAGTTTTTTAAAACTGTATTTTAAATATAAAATTTACATTTAAAAAAATGTGAATACATTTTTTGTAGATTCTTGCGAATGCCTGTGAACTAATGTGAAATTACATTACATATTAAAAAAAAATACCTTACAAATGTTTGCCTATTACTCCACATTCACGCATTGCTCTGGCTCCAGGGTGTAGACAGCACAAGTGCTAGTTTAGATTTGTTCGTTCTTGACAACGGGGGCAGATTTGTTCCTCGAAACGTCGACTGTTTTTCCTGTTTCCGTTGGGTTTTTCACCTTCGTTAGGGTCACTAAACTAGCACTTGTGCTGTTTGCACCCTGGACCCAGAGCAAGTGGCTCTATTTTAAGAAGAATTGTAAGGGAATGTGGAGGGTAACAATTGCATATACGGTTTTCTGCTATTTATGAATTATATAGACAAATTTTTATATAGTCACATTCTAGTGTCCTTAGTGATTGCAAATACACTGGCGGAGAACAGAAATCGTCCTTTTTTATTTTTTTCTTCAACTAAACGAACTTAGGGAACCTTGGAGTGAATAGGGATGCTGGGCGGTGTAAAAACGTACAGATTGATAATTATTCACTAAAACATGACACACACAAACACGAAAATCCAATTTTTCATTTAAAAATTAGAAAATATGCAGAAAAATCGAGAAAAACAACCTTTAGTTAAATAAATCTCATACTTTCATGAGGAAAGGATAAATCATTGACGTTTCAAAACGTCAATGGGATAAATACCGTAAAAAATACGGGATAATGCGCATGATCGGAGTAAGCGCTTCGGTAATATCGAGAATTAATGATGAGCAATGTTGCCACGTTTTTTTGTCAAATGTTGAAGAATGCACTTCGCTATTTTGCCATAAGACTTTGGGGAGCAGACAGACGGAGCTCCGGAAATTTTTGAACGCCATCGCTGCTTGCCTTCGTGACGTTTGTGCAAACATATCAAAATACTCAAACCAAACAATGTGCCAAACCAAACCTCAACTCCCTTGTTTTGAACTTAATTAAACACACAGTTGAAACCTAAACAAACAACCCTAACCTAACCAAATATGAAACTAAACCAAAATAACATATAAACGAACCAATCTAACTTAAGCTAAGGATTGGGTGGATATAGTTTTGAAATTTCAAAAAAGAACCAATGTATGTCACCGTCGTCAGTAATCGATCTGTTAAAAAAAAATTCGGCTAGGTATCCCACAAAGTGAGCCTCCTTTCTACCATATCGGGGAATCCCTCCTCTGATATATCTCCACGTTCGCACTATATTCTTAGTGTAAATAGTTGCATCATTTGGATCAACATAATTAACTGAATGATTTATAGCCAAGTGCTGGAACCCTATGTCATTCAGAGTATCATAACTTATCCAACAATCGGATACTATTGTTGTGTCTGGTAGAATCCATTCCTGAATAACCCGAAGTAAAGTTTCAGCACTTCGATCCGGAACAGGTACCAAAAATATCTTCTTCGAATCTCTCTCAAATCCTCCAAACACCCATTGTCCTTCTATACGACGTCCCCTATTATATTTCCGCATGCCATATTTTGCCTCATCAATTTCCGCGATCTTCCCAGGGCCACCTAGTCTTTGGGAATAGTCCAGGCTCCATTGTACACAGACTTCCCGGCAATAAGATGACCAGTCAACAACTGTTCTGTCACAACATCTGAGTTCTCTCGTTATAAATTTTTGGCGCGGATATGGAAGCCTTAACCAAAGCACAGTAAAATACAGTACATCCTTTATGGACAACTTGGATTTTGAAAACCATGTCCCTTTCTTCCATTTTTCTTTGTAGTACATTTCTTAACCTTCTTCCGAATCCTATATTTTTTCGAATAGGTGTACAATAAAGAATTAATGTTTATTTCTAGTATACTCGCCAACTGTCACATTGAGAATTTCTAATAAGTACTCCATGTTCCACCAGAAAGTCAACGACACGTCTTCTATCACTTAATAACCCAATGAATTCCGTTATCGAATAAATGCAGTTGTTGCACGGCATTTTGGCTTAAATTTTTAAAAATTGTCCGTTATTTAACAAGGATAAAATTAATGTACAGCTAACTGTCTTATTTATAGCAAAACATCGCAGAAATGTCTAGAACAAAACAAAAACTTTCCATAGTAACATCTGTCAGTTCAAGAAAAAAATGCCAACAATGCCACGTTCGGTGCGAAAATTTGGATCGCCCTGAGTAGAAGCGTAATGCATTCTCGAAC
Source organism: Pissodes strobi (assembly GCA_016904865.1). Classification (NCBI taxonomy): domain Eukaryota; kingdom Metazoa; phylum Arthropoda; class Insecta; order Coleoptera; family Curculionidae; genus Pissodes; species Pissodes strobi. The sequence continues at coordinate 5,641 of MU188600.1, forward strand.
CAATTAGAACAATCGAATTCCAGAATTTAAATGAGGACTGTTAACTTTACGCATGGTCCTTCGCTTGCTCCGAGGCGCAACCAAACGAAACTAACCCAAATTTACAAAAAGAAACAAAAATTAAAAAAACATCTCTTGCCACCGACGGGAATCGAACCCAGGACTGAATCAACCTAACTAAAGAAAGGAGCCTTTCTTCGCGCGGGCCCTTACTAGGTTAAACGAAACGCAAACTGAGCCAAACTAACCATAGCTAAAACAAACTAACCCAAACCAACCCAATCTAACCCAAAATAATGGAAAGTACGGTCGGGTTTCGGGAAAAAAGGATTGAGCTTCGCTCGCGCAAGCTCGTACTGCCTTAAACAAAGCGTAACGTAACTAATCATAGCTAACTAATGGAAATGATTACAGTTGGACTTCCAGGAAAAAAGGCTCGTTTCGCTCGCTACGGGGGCGTAACCAATAAACACTAACCCAAGGCATATGCCCAAAATCAAGAAAAAAAAATTTAAAAAATATTTGCATTTGCATTCTAGATATCTTATAAATCTTATCTTATCATACAAATCGAAATTATACGATAGTCATTACGTTCGCAAAACAAGATTAAGTATATAATATTATTTGGTAACACTGTTGAAATCATGGATTTCATTTTTCGTAAATGTCACGTAAATGTAACTGAAACAATTATATAAAAGCATATTTCTGCTTTACCTTCTAAACACTTTTCTAAACATAAACACACGAAAAACTTGTTGCGGAAATATATCATTTTAATTTTTTAATAGAGTATTATAACATTTAGAATAACTGAAATCAGTTACATGAATGCATATTTTTATATCACATTTCACACATTCTTCCAAACATAAACACACAAAAATATCCTTGCGATTTATTTTACTACTTCTGTCAGTTACTATTTGCTTGTATTAGATAAGGATAAAAAAATCATTATTTTACTGGACTATATTGATATGTGTTAATTTGGCATTGTTGAATTTTAGTTCTTAGCGCCATCTGGGTATCACCTTTCATCATGTCAGAAAAGAATGGGTTAATACAAATCGATGCAATAGATAAAGACGAAACAATAGCAATAAATTTTCTTTTAACTATCTCATTGTTGTCTCTGACAGTGATGACAATGGCGCAATAGCTCCGCCCATCCGCCATTAACAGGCATATTTTGGTATGTTTACATTTGATTCAATGTAACTCGAATTTCTTATTATAAAGGGTTTTACCCTTTTTTTATATGTCTTTGGTTTTACCAGTTTTAAAATACTTTTAAGTGCATAATTTTAAAGTAGGGCCCTTTTATAAAGTGTACCTATAACTAAATTTTGTTGCAAAAAGTGCTATGAATTGATTTAAAAACCTTGAATCCTGAATGCCGCTCCGTTGCCTGTTGCTGATTAGACAAGTTGTAATATTTCGGCATTAAATGCTATAAATATGATCTACTGAACAATTAAAAACTACAATAATGTGTATTATATCTTATTGCACAAATATGCTCGGCGTTACGGAAATAAATAAGCACCTGTCAAAGTCAACAGAAGCAGAAAGAAAGCAGACAAGTTGGTAATTGAATGGAATAATAAACATTTATTAGTCTTTCTGGCGGGATGTGAAAGAGTAGTTTGTGCTACATTTACCTTACGTTTATTTTTTGGATTTTTAAATGAGATTTATAGATACTAAATCTAAGTTAATGTTTTTCTTATTTGTTGCAGACTGGACCTGCAATTCCCACATTCAAACTCCACCAGAAGTAATAAAATGCATATCGACAAATATTTTACACCAAGTCGAAGATAAAAGTAAACTTGTTTAAATGTTTAGCGTTTGAATTTGGTATAGGTTTTTATCTAAAATAATAATATTGTCACGGCTAGCAACCATCTGAATGCTTTTGTGCTACCCTATAGCCTAGCCTTATCGCGTCTACGTATGAGTCATAGCCGGGCCGCGAAGATTCAGGAACTGTGGATTCTCCCGATGTCTGGACGAGAATAATACAGAGAGGCCTCGCTTCGTCCGGAGTGTTCGTGATAGATTTTAGATTGTATATAAATAGCGGATAGAGGCGAGTTGAGTTAGTTAATCATTGAGTTCTGAATTGTAAAGATCTAATAGTTGTAAAGTTATAAGAGTAGTTTAGTGTGTTCAATTGTATAGAGTGAAAAAGAATAAAGAGAGTATGTCTAATCTCCATTCGACCCAGAAAAATGCACCGCAGCAAATTACACAACAAGCAGGTCACCGGGTTAAGAATTAAATAATAACATAATATCATCATTTTTATATAGATGTACATATGTTATAGTATTTAGATTAGGAACTTTTTTGTATAAATACGAATCAAATTGTTAATAAAATCAGTACAAACCCAGAGCTGTTTGACTCAACTACTCCCTTTGACACCCTTCAAAGGCTACTTATTCTACATGTCTAGAAAATGCCCTACTACAGTCTATATTAAATTAAACTATCAAGGGCTGCCTAGACAGAGTATTTAGTGTAAAAAAGTGAAAGTTGTAATTTTATCAGAACCCACGGGAAAAATTGTTAAAGAAAAATAATTTATTTTTGTAAGGATTCTTGATAAAGCACATAAGGGGTTTTTGTAAAAACTAATATGTATTTTTTAACAAACGATATACACATAAATAATAATGGTATTGTTTTAGTTCTTGGGTTTCTTCGTACCTACTCTAATTAAGTGGAAATATTCTGTAATTAGAGAAGCTTCATTGCTACCTACATTATAATAATGAACCAAGTGATGAATCAGCAAATACGATTGGTTACAAACACAAACAAAATAATTTTAAGAACGCATTTGTGAGTATTGTACACATGTATTTTCGTGCAAAATAAGGACAAGAATTTTTATTTTTTATTAACAGCTATCAAAGTTTTACAACATAGTTTTAGGTTATGGTATTTTAATGTACATGTCAAATGATGCACCGAACGGGCTTTATGAGCCGTGCAGCCGTGGAAAGACGTTTATGAATAAACATTATTTCTAGGCATTTATATGACTGATTCTGTAACGCTGATCCAAATACATCAATACGTGATTGATACATACTCACTTTCACAGTCACAGTCTTCAGTCAAGAACGTTTATAAATATCAGTATTAACACCAAAATTTGCACAAAAACTTTCAACAACCGAATACTGCCATAAGAACACAATGGAAGAAAACGATAAACGAAGGAAATTTCGCCTGAACATGGCGGCTAAACCTCGTCTTGTATAGAGCCACTGTAGTTCATAGTAGTAGGGAGGAAGGCGAAGTACTCCAATATTTTGTGCAAGGAAACTTGTTTAATTTAACGATTTCTAGTAACCCCTTTAATAATATCTTTCTCATGTGGTAATCCTTGGTAATATTTACCAGTTTTCTTTGACCGAAATGTTAGTAAACCGCAAATCAAAGACACTAGCCATATTCATGAACAGACTGTTTCACTTCTTACCAGAAAATAACAAAATGCTGACGTTTTCTTAAGACATTTACCCTTTAATAAAAAAGTTGTTATATGCAGGTGTGTGTGCAATAATTTTTATATGAAAAGCAAAGCAGGTAATAGCACCCATGCACACAAAAAATATCGTGTCGCCGTGCCTGCTTTCCGTCCTTCTTTCTACCTTATATAGTAACATTAGTAACTGGTATACACCTGATATTAATCATAATTTTTAGGTATTACTACGACAAAAACATAATGTCCAAAGTTCATGGGAAAAGATATGCCTACAAGTTTGACTTTCATGGCCTGATGGCAGCATGTCAAGCTCAAGTTCAGGGTCCGGGCGAGATGGTAAGTCACTATAAATATCAAGCTCACCAAAGTGATTCAGGAGTAGCTATGTTCCCCTCAAATAACGGAAACAGCACTAGAATTCCTGGAATGTTGCCACCTATAGCTCAGCAACAAGGTTTGTTTCATTCGACCTCATACTGGACATATTCTTCAGGATGCCTGGATCCTCGTGAACCATATAGTAACTGAAATAGTAAAGAATATAGGATTATTATTGTTATTACATCTAGTCCACTTAAAAAATAAATTTTGTATAGGTAAATATATTTACATTATACTTTACATTTATAATTATATAAATAATAAAATACCAACATATAATTTCATCCTACGTATATTTATATAATATAATTAACGTGTTTTTAACGATGCACTAGAAATACTAGAAAATTCATTTTGACTATACGTAAAGCTCGATCTTTAAAATGGTATTTTCATGATGCAACTATTTTGATATCTCAACTATTTTTGAACGATTTTTACTTTGCTTTGGGTTCTCCGTTTATCTAACTACTTTCCAAAAAACAAAGAAAATAGGTGCTTAAGACATAATTAAGAATATCAAGATAGTTTCATCATGAGATTTCCATTAAAAAAATATGGCTTATATACAAAATACAAGTCGCAGAGTCTTCGTCTGTCCTCAAGTGATTGAAGACAGAGGATCTGCCGGACCCCATCAAGATCATCCGCTGCACCAAGCTTGCACTTAATATTATCTCTAAAAGTGATTTCCGAATCAAGATAAATCCCCAGATCCTTAACCAAATTGACAACATTTAAATCATGACCATTAATTGTATAAGTAGTTCTAACAATTTTTTTCTTGTGTTTAAAAAAGCTAAGGGAAAAGCACTTGTCAGCATTCAGGGACAATCCATTGATCTCCGACCAATCTGAAAAAGCTGCTAAAGAGCGCTGGAGCAAGGTGGAATCGCTTTCATGATCAATAACTTTAAACATTTTGAGATCATCAGCATAAAGTAAGTACTCACAGTCCCCAAGATAACTATCAATGTCACAAAGAAACAGGCTGAACAATAGCGGAGCACAATGGCCTCCCTGGGGCACACCTGTAGTTGCCTCAACTATACTAGATTCAAAGTTTCCAATCTTAACCCTCTGTGTGCGCCCCACCAACATACTCTGGAGCCACCTCACCGACCGCTCATCAAAGCCACTCTAAGCTTGGCAACGAGCAAATTATGATCCACCCTGTCAAACGCCTTGGAGAAGTCAGTGTAGATTGCATCAACTTCACAACCTCTCTTCAAGGCGCTTAGCAGGACAGTCTCATAAGGAACCAAATTGGAAACGGTAGACCTACGGCTGACCAAGCCGTGTTGACGCGAATCAATAAACCGCTCACATATCCAGCCCAATTGATCGTGCACAAGGCCATCGAGCAACTTAGGGAAAGCAGATTGTTTAGATATGCTCCTATAATTACTTACACATTCCCTCTCCCCACATTTAAAAATAGGTATTATAAAGCTCTCCTTCCAGATCCCCGGAAGCTCACCCTCAGCCAGTGACCCATTAAACAGCATCCATAGAGGCCTGGATATGCTGCACCTAAGATTACTGAGTAAATACTCTGGAATACCGTCTGGACCCGATGACATTGTCAGTGGCAAGTGTGAGATTTTCTCAAAAACATGTGCCAAGCTTATGGGCTTAAGTCCAAAGTCAATACATTTGTCAATTTTATAATCAGGCATAATTGTGTCATTATTACTATACACTGTTGAGAAATACTCACAAAAAAGATTAGCAATTCCCTATCCAGTAGTGGCTATTTTGTTGTTGTAATACATACAGCTAGGTAGTTCATTGGACCTTCTTTGAGAATTTACAAATGGCCAAAACATTTGTGGATTCTAAGAAATGCTATGCTCAGCTCTCTCCAAAAAGACTACATAGTCCCTCTGTGCCAAAATTTTACATTGTGATCTGAGAATAGGGAACTGCTCATAGTGAAACTGAGATCCTGATTTACAAAATTCTTTATGTGCCTTTTTCTTGTCAATTATGCAACTTCTCAGTTCGGCAGAATAATAATTAGGAAAGTTTGAGCTTCTATATATTTTCAAAGGTACGAAATCATTCAATGCCTCGTTCAATATTTTGTAAAACAAACTAGTAGATTCATTTATGTTTCTGTTTGAGAAAATCATTTCCCATTGAATATTCACAAGATAATTATTAAGAGATACAAAATCTGAGTTTCGATAATCACGATAAGTTATCTCACAACTCACTGTTTTGATTTGCATAGCACTTATCAGACATACATAAGCATTATGATGTACGCTATCAGGAAGTAAAGGGTCACTGGCCAAACTAACAGATGCGTTCCCTACATGACTAAAAATTAAATCTAAGTATATACTACGACTATTAGGTATTGTGATTAGCTGGCTAAGATTCAAAAAGGCAAAGTTCTCAGCATGATTTCCTGTCGGACAGTCCACTCGAAGTTGGTGTTCATCATTGCTCCATTCAGCAAGAGGGAAATTATAGTCCCCACAAAGCAAAAGGCTGGCAGTGGAGTAGCCATGGCATATTTCCTCAACAGCCCCGCAATGATGAAAATATGTGCCTGCTTCTTTGTTCGGAGGTATATAAACTCCACCAACAACCATATAAGAGGAGCCCAGCTTAACAAACACAAAGAGGTGTTCCACCAAATTATACCTTGTTTTTATCATCCTAGGGCTCAAAGTCTTACGCACAAAAATAATAACTCCCCCTCCCCTCTTCTTCTCGGTAGTTGTCTCGGTTCTGTCGCTACGAAATGCAGTGACGCCCTTTACACAAACTTCAGCATCAGCCACTCTACCATTCAGCCAGCTTTCAGTTAGTACAATATCATCGTAATCACACAGAGATATTGACTGTTTCAAGTCCTTAATTTTCGTGTTCATGCCACCAACATTTTAATAATACACCTTCAGTGGGGTTAGTGATCGTTTTTTGAGCGTGTATTTGTGGTTTGGCTTTGCTGTGCAGTTAATTTAGCAATAAAAGGACTACCATTTTTAAATCGGATTCCTACATTCTTCTCACCATCACTCTTCCTGCGATCCAATTCCTCATAAAAGGACTTACTTCTCTGCATTACAATGAGATCAGGATTAATCTTAATACTACTCTCACGGATTCTTGACTTTATTTTAAAGCACTGTGAGACAACACCCGAATCAGAGAAAATCACCTTAATAGACCTCGGACGGTCACCCGATCTACCCACACGCACGACTTTGTACTCTTCAACCTGCTGAACTTCCAGTGTGCTAAGCAGATTACTAACGTGAGATTTGTCGTGATTCACTCGTACTTTAATGTCATTTGAAGAGTTCTCGTTAATATTGAATACCATTAAATTTTTAGACCTTGTCGACCTCTCTTGTAATTCTGTAAACATATCAGCACTTTCGTCAGATATAACGGGCCGGACGAGAGTAGACCTCTATCACCACCATCTCCCGCTCTGATTGAAGAGATTTCCTCCTAAAGCTCAATAATTTTGGATTCCAAAAGATTGATTCGCTCGTTTTTAGAGTGTATTTTCTCAATGATCTCATTGCAAGTTTTGCATGACCAGGCATGCGATTTAGTTTTCTTAAATTGAGCACATATTTTATCGTACTCCATTTTACTCACGCCCGCACAACCCTTGTGAATCCATGCACAACACGAAGAACATTCTATAGACGTTTGGTGGCTTTTAATTACTCTATCACAATAAGGACATACACACTCGTCCGCCATTTTAATTATTAATTAGCAACATCCTGTTTTCTGGATACCTTTCATCAAAAATAAGAGTTTGTCGTCACTAAGATTTTTGTGACTAGCAAAAATGTTTAGATATCAAGAAATATTTTTCTGGCAAATGCTAGTAAAGATAGAAAAAACTTTAACTAACCCAAGCATTTTTTTGGTTATTAAAGATGCATAGTTTCAAATTTTTGCCCAAACTATACAGATAGTTCGCAAAAGCGGAACAACTTAATTTTTACTTTTTTTGTTGGACACTATAGGTATATGATTCTGCATTTTTAAGTCATTGTCAAATTATGGATTAATCTCATATAACTTTCGTTTTTTGTAATGACAACGGTTTCTGAGATAATAATTGTGCTTAAAACACAGTTATTACATTTTATGCTGCTTAACATTTTGTATTAAAACTTATTTATTATGTTTATTTTATGACGAAAATATTATCATATTTTCATCTATTTAGGCATATTACTTTTAAATTGCACTACCACTCATAAGAAGTGTCAGATAGATTTTGAATTATGAATTATGATTTAAATCCATTTAAAAATCTTTGAATTTCGCATATTTATTAGATTAAACCAAAGAATATTCTACTACGATATTCTTTGATCAAACATATTGCTCAGTTAAGATGAAATAAGATTTTTATGGAATTATTTGTTTTAGTATACCCAAGGGCGGATCCAGCGATTAATTTCGGGGGGGGGGGGGGGGGGGAGAGGGGGGGGTTTATTCCGAAGTTATAGGGGGGCAGATAGGCTAAACCGCCGGAGGCGGAAAATTTTGAAGGTGCCACCACCAATTCTTACCAAAAAGTCGTTAAAATCGTTAAAGAAACACGACTTGCACGAGCGGACGAGCCACAACGCACACTACTACTAGTCTAGACAGGATGATCACTATAAATAACTATAACCTATATCATGCAATGCATTGTTACATTATGACACGTTTGCCGGAGGCTAAACCGCCAAAAACGGAAAATTTTTAGGCCGCCACGCCCAATTTTTACCCAATCAATAGTCGTTCAAATCGTTAAAGAAACATGCGTGTACTACAAGGGCGGATCAGGGACCACTTTCGGGGGGAGGGAGGTGCAACTACCGGGCGCGTCCCAATTTAATTTTTTTGAGGGATCTGCAGGGGAGTGCCCGTTTGGGGTGCAGCACCCAAACGACCATTTTCTAGCCCTCCGGTATAAGTCGATTCGCTGACACAATGTACAACCAGCAGAAGAAATTCAAGTAGGGCAAGCCACTTTGTAGGATTGTAAAGTAGGATAGTTTAGCCTACTTTATTATTCAGTAAGCAAATCCAATACAAATACTTAAATACTTATATTTTATATATTTATATTTTTGTAGAGTTCCAAAAGGTATGTCGTCCTTACTTCTATGGAAAGCACCACCATATTTTATGTTAGTATCGAGAGTTAGAAGGTTAAACAAAAAATAATAATAATAAGTTGTTTATATGTTTATTTTTACGAATACAAAAAATAATCCATTAAATTAAAGTAGGTACAGAAAAAAACTCAAACAGCAAACTCTAATCTATGTGCCTCACCTTTCGCAAAACGCTCTATAATTTTTTCAACACCGACAATAATTTCTCGATGAGTGTATAATAGACATAGGCCATTTAGCCTTTCGTCACCCATCCTCGAACGTAACCAAGTTTTTGCTCGATTTAAAGTACTAAATGAACGTTCGGCACTTGCTGTGCTCACTGGGAGAGTTAGCAGGATTTTGAATATTTCTTTAATTGTAGGAAAAAGGTCATCATCACATATCAAAAATACTTCAAAAACATCCTTAGGTAAATCATTTTGGTTTACTTTCTGCCATTTTTTTCTCCACATTGCCAGTTCCCCATCAATGCTTCCTGATGATATTTTATTTGGCAGAATATTATGATATCTTTCTGCCACCCTTTTAGTACGACTCACATATTCCTCGTCTTTTATAATAACGGTTGGAAGAATAAGGCGCAGGTCATAACATTCCAAAGTGTGATTGGAAAATCTATTTTCCAAGTCGTTGATAATATCATCCAGCAGGGGAATATATAAACTTCTTCGGTAATAAATTTCTATACTGCCTCCATCGTGATTCTCTCGATGCGTTTGTCTGCTACTAAGACGTGGCATTCTTAAATCAAATTCCAACTCTAAGGCCGTAGCCTCAACATTTTTATATATGTTCGAAAAATATTTGTCACAATCTTTTCGCCTTTCATTTAAAAGAGAGATGGTATCCGTCACTGCCTCAGAAGCCTTATTTAAGTCCAGGGAAACAGTTTGTAAAAAACGACTTAGAGGTAAAGTAATTTTTAAAATGTCAATGATGGATTTTAAAGCTGTAATAAATTCAGTGTTACATAACGAACTAATAAATATTGAGGCCGTTTTGGATGAGTTATTATCACTCCACGCTGAAATTTCGCCTAAAGATTTTATGATATTTGGTAAACTTTCATCAAAGATAATAAAAGAGTCATGCCTCTCTACCCATCTTGTCTCACAGAGACTGGTAAGCTGTCTACCCATAACAGATTTAATAACGAAATTTCTTTTTGCTGATTGATTAAAGAACGCGACTACTTCCTTTATAACCCCTGTGATATTGCGGATACTCTGAATTTTTGAGCTTTGTGCTATCGAGTTGTTTAACACATGGTTGTAGCAAGACACATGTTTTGCATTGACAGCAGTTTTAAACATTTCCGACACGGCACCTTTTGCATCTGAAGTCATTACAGAACAGCCATCTGTTCCAATGCCAACACAATATTTTAGGTCCAGCCCTAGATTAGTCAAATATTCACAGACTATTCTAGCTAGCATTTTACCTGTTAATTTATGCTCGATATTGGATATTTCGGATCTATCTGCTACGCTATCGTTCTTGGAGTTGACATTTTCAGAATATAAATTGACAACAGATTTATAAGCATCAATAAATCTTAAAAACTGCTCTTTTATAACGTTGCTATCTAAATATCTTATCACCAAAACAATTTGTTCGATATGCGCTTGATCTGTTGTTTCGTCAAATAATATTGAGTAATATCGCGCTTTTTGAATATTTTCTATAATAGTACTAGTTATTTCTTCCCCACAACAATTTATAAGGGCATTTTGGGTAGTCTTGCTTATGTAGGTAGCTCGAGAGGATGCAGTTTTTAGGTGTGTTTCTAATTGCCTGTCTCCTGACTGAATTCTAAAATTCAAAAGAGCTCGAAAATTGCCTTCATTATGCATTGATATTTCCAAATTCTGACCGTCATCCCTGTGACCTCTAAGGGGAATATTTTGTCTTCCAAGAAATATAATTGATTCGATTATAGGGGCCAATCTAGCACGATTTTCTTGTACTTGCTTCAATCTCTGAGATGACAAAATGTTAATTACTTCCTGCTGTGGTTGGTTATAACATTTTAGGAAGTTTTTTCCAGCTTCAACAGAGTTTCGGTGATATAAACTTCTGTCAGGTGTTTCAAGAAACCCATCTTTGCCAGTCAAATCCTTAAGTACTATTAGAGGAGTTGTTACAAGATTTTTGAATTTAGCTCCTTTATTGTGACCAGCTAGAGTTCCTGCGAATAAAACACAATATTTGCAGAACAATCCTCGCTTGCAGTCTGACAGAACAAGCCAGTGGTATTTTCTAATATGTTCTTTAGTCACAAATCTTTTAACAACTTGCCCTTTTCCTTTGGAATGCGCAGAAAATGGGTAATTATACCCCTCTTCAGGTATCCAGAGATTTCTTAAAAGAATACTTTTTTTATAATCATCGATTTGCCTATTTACGTAGAATCCAATGTCATTTTGAAAATGTGGCCTAGGATTTCCGCTTGCATCTGTCAACAAGTCTTCCACTTCCATTTTATTTTCACCTGATGTATCAGGCAAACAACTAACGCTGCAACCAGCACTGGCCTCTGTTAGTTCTAAAAAGAGAAATGGAGATATTTAAAAGTATAAATGAAAAATATAATTACATATACACGTCTGGCAAAGCGAGTTCTTGGGTCCCAAATATGAATGCGATAAAGAGAGGGCAAACCATAGCAAACCTTTAGTTAAAAAAAAGTCGCGTATAACACACTACACGTGTTAGAAGTGAATACTTCTTTCCCGAAATGAGCTGTGTACACATTTTCACCTGTCACGGCCACCATATTGGATTTTAAAAAATGGCCTATGTCACCGACACCCGCAACATTAAAACGAATAAAATGGGACAACACACGCAAAAATCGAATAAATAGTTTTTGAGTTTTGGTGTACTTTTGTTTGTAAATTAAATAAAAAAGAAATAAAATTAGATATAAAGGTGTAAGTTTATATCAAAATGGTATTTAAATATTCTCCCCCAGATTTTTCCCTCTAAATGTTGCTAACAATGAGAGAATTGAGAAAAAGTAATATTCAAAATATAAGCTAGGTAGTTTTATATTTACTGCGGTATAAAAACTGTTGCATTATGGTCTTAAAATAAACCTTTATTTTATTACAATGCCGCGCTATTATTTTTATCGTCAGCTTATTTCACTATTTTTTTTGTCCTAAAAGTAGCCTCCTCTGTTCTAATATCCGCGAGCCGCCCCTGGCTGTTACATACTTAAATATTTACATACACACAACAAGAACAAGAAAGTAAATCTCCTTTACTTCCTGTGATCGGGTAAACAAAAATGAAAAGAAGGATTTAACTTTACCTGGAGTAATTTCGGTTATTTCGCCCCTCGATTTTTTGCCTAATGGCTGGAAATAAGAGTATATAGTGCCTCTTTTACCCTGATTATCATCCTAAAAACAAGAAACAAAATCATCATGAATACTTAATACTTAGTTGCATTGCACAAGAAGTCGTATATGTATTTATTTAACTCGTTTTATAAATGTGCCTCCATTTTGCAACTTACCATAGTTATTAGTTCTTAACACACTTCTAATACTACAAGTTAAGTTACGAAGTCACTGTTTTTCTATTAATTAAAAACGCGAGCGCTGGCCTGACTTAGCTATGAACTCTGACTCTGCTAATCGAGTGCTACGGCTACGCGACACTACGTGTTGATAGTTGAAAATTGACATATTGGCAAGCTGTATTTAGTTTTACTTAAAGCGAAGCGGTTTGGACTTTCCCATCTTAAGTTTTCATAATCTACTGTTTTGATCAACTTCTGGTTTTGCCGGAAGTACTCCTTTTCGATTATGGAGTACTTCGTGTCACACCGGAAGTATATGACAGATTATAGATTAAGAAAACGTTATCAGATATACAGAAAGCTTCCACTAAGGTTTAGTGTTTACAGGACAAAATGAAAAAGTAATGTTAGGAGAAGAAGTATCTACAGTTATGAGACTGAAGACAGGACGATATCTGCAACAAACATCATTAGTGTGCGATAAGGTCTCTGTCTAAATATACCCTTAGACCTTCTGTAATTATAGCCAGATTATGAAAGCATATTTTTATATTGTAACAGTTAGTCTATAGTAGTACTCAATGTTGTGTAGTCTTCTAAGTAATAAAAGGTGTTTGTTAAAAAGTCAACCACAGAAGATTTCACTTAACTGGTGCAGTCGGTAGGATAGGATTGAAAAAGCAAAAAATCGGCGCTAAGAAGCTGTGTTTTGTGCTTTGGTTTCAAGTATTTGTCTTCAAAGAACCGCATTACCTAGATTAGATTCTGTAGGATTGAAGAAATTGGGAATTGACGTTGTGTTTCCGATTTTGGATCAAAGTATTTGAGAACCCAGTAACGTTTCGTAAGTCAAAAAATTACCTACCGATTTCCCCTCTTAGTGTGTGTTTGAATACATATTTTATTTCCTTTGTACATACCTTAGGGAATTCCTTTCTCATAATACGTATGGTAGATCTACAGATAATGGACTCAAAGATTTTGTTTTTAACGTAATTTGCTCAAAACTAAGACATAATGTTTCGAACTTTTTAATGTGTAGACCAGACCTTACCACCTGGTATTAAGAATGCCTTAAGAGAAAATTCTGGACATAAAATAGATAGTCAAACAATGACTCGCGAATTTTCACAATTGGTTAGGCATCGGAACGAATCGATTATAGTGCCTTGGAATGAAACGTATACTTATGTTATTTGTCAATGCAGTCTTAGTGTTACAGTTTGTGCTCTTAAAAACGTCATAAATTGAGAAAATTGAGTGCCAGGTAGGCAAAAAATTAACATTTCCGACATATCCCCTTGTTTGAGTTTAACCGTGAAACAAAAGCGCCGGAGGCCGTTAGAGCTATTTGCGCTGTGTACGGGGAGTCCGCTATTGGGGAAAGTACGACACGAAAATGCTTTGCTCCTTTCGGAGGTGATATTTTTGACATGAATGACTCTTCATGTTCAGGAAGCCAACCGATTTTATAAACGAAGCTCATTTAAACGCTTTAATTCATGACGATCCCCGTCAGTCAACTAAGGAATTAGCTGATTTGATGAATTGTGACCAATCAACGATCGTACGCAAAACTTTGTGTATGGGTACCGTAGGCGTTGAGCGACAACATCAAAAATCACAGAGTAAACATCTGTGGTTTTTGGCTTGAACCAACTGCATAACGCCTAATCTCATACTGCTAGCATTACCAAAGCGGCTATCCAAGAACTGGGTTGGAAAGTTGTTCCACATCCACCTTATTCTCGTGACATTTCTCCATTAGATTTTCGCCTTTTTCGGTCTTCATCTAACAACCTGCGAGGACACTTCTTTGATAACGAAGCTGATCTTCAGAATTGGCAAGATGAATTTTTCAACCCCAAAACCACCCACTTTTTCAGGCGTGGAATAGAAAAACTGCCAGAACGTTGGTAAACAATTGTAAACAATGTAGGAGAATACCCTGTTGAGTAGTTTTTGGGTATTGTTTACCTAAATTCAATAAATTACTATTTTCAAAAAAAAAGTCTTATGCATGCGTCAACCTAATATATATAAGATTTTACGTGAATCAACAAGTGGCTGTATGAAGGCTTCAAAAATACATCTGGAAGGAGAAAAATTGTTATGGACGAAAATGAAAAACGAGGAATCGGAAGAGAAGTTCATTCACAAGGAAATCCCTACGTTAGATAAAATTCATCACACTCAAAAACGACGAAAATTTTTCTCAAATAAGTAGAGACAAATTATAGAAAACATTGAATGAAATGAATTTTGAATGGGATACACAAAACAGAAAATCACTTTAAATTGAAAAAGATGAAATTATTTGCTGGAGAAGAATGTACCTAAACATATTTTATTTGAACGAAACATCGGTAAATGAAGGGCATACAGTAAACAAGATGTGGCATGACAAAATTATAAAGTTTCCCACAAGCTGCGTCTGGCAGCAGATTAATTGTGGTCCATATTGGTAGTGTAAATGGGTTCGTAGAAGGGGGTCTGTTAACATTTAAGTCAAAACACACTGGAGATTATCACGAAATGAAGACATGAATGCAGATGTATTTGAAGCATACTTTCAGCAAATGTTAGATCTAATAGCCCCAAGATCTATTATAATGCTTGATAATGCAACCTACTATTCTAGAAAAATAGAAAAAGTACCAACACATGCTTGGCGAAAAGCGGACATAAAACAGTGGCTTTTGAAAAAAAAATCCATTTCGAAGAAGACATGGTCAAAAAGGAGCTTTTGAA
>MU188600.1:29584-60486 GCA_016904865.1 Pissodes strobi
AAGGTGTGGCAAATATTATTCGAATGTCGTTTCTCATTAATTATTAATAAAAAGAAAACACGAAAAAACAATTTGCTTAAAATTAACTTTTTAACGAATAAAATAAGAATTTTGAGCGTTTAACAGGTCCATATTATGAATTTCTGCGAAATTCTAGTAGTCGTTACCAGGATTTCCGCCAATGAACTAATTGAGAACCCCAACATGAACACAAAATAAAGTGCTCAAACCCTTTATTAAGGTGTGGCAAATATTATTCGAATGTCGTTTCTCATTAATTATTAATAAAAAGAAAACACGAAAAAACAATTTGCTTAAAATTAACTATTTACCGAATAAAATAAGAATTTTGAGCGTTTAACAGGTCCATATTATGAATTTCTGCGAAATTCTAGTAGTCGTTACCCGGATTTTCGCCAATGAACTAATTGAGAACCCCAACATGAACACAAAATAAAGTGCTCAAACCCTTTATTAAGGTGTGGCAAATATTATTCGAATGTCGTTTCTCATTAATTATTAATAAAATTAAAACACGAAAAAACAATTTGCTTAAAATTAACTTTTTATCGAATAAAATAAGAATTTTGAGCGTTTAACAGGTCCATATTATGAATTTCTGCGAAATTCTAGTAGTCGTTACCCGGATTTCCGCCAATGAACTAATTGAGAAGCCCAACATGAACACAAAATAAAGTGCTCAAACCCTTTATTAAGGTGTGGCAAATATTATTCGAGTGTCGTTTCTCATTAATTATTAATAAAAAGAAAACACGAAAAAACATTTTTTTTTCAACACCCCGTATTTTGAAAACGAAGCGACATTCGAATTAATTTTTCTCATAATAAATCTCTGAAACTATCATTTTCGACGTCTCTGTAGAGCAAAGAAAGTAAGTCTTTTCGGTCCGGGCACGGGAAAAACTTTCCCGGTCCCTAATTAGGGATCGGGAAAAGTTTTCCCGCTCCCTGATTTTAAGTGCTCAATTTACAGTTATTTAGTCACATAATAAGCATAAAGTATAATAAATTGGTTTTTTTTTATGACAGTGGCACACACACTAAAGGGAGATCCTATGGCGCTCGACGAGCGGTGTGTGTGCGAAGATGTTGATTGACACGGTTCTTGAATATTTGTAGGTTGTAATTAGTGGGAAACAGATGTCCTGGAAGTGAGTTCCACAGTGATGCAGTGCGCCAGACAAAGGAGTTCTGGTAAAGCGATGTTCTAGGTGTTTCTAGTTGTACGACGAACTCGTGCGCTCCTGCCGACTGTCGGGACTGTCTGACAGGAGTTGCCAGGGGCGGGATTATGGGAGCCAAATCCTGGGAACATCTGCCGTGAAAGTATCTGTAAAACAGAGACATCTCGGCCACATGTCTGCGATGTTCGAGACTATCCAGATTCCGGGTCAACTCCGGATCGCCGACGAGACGCACAGCCCTCTTCTGAATGGAATCCAGCAGCTTTAGGGTATGCTTTGGTGCGGCACCCCAGATATGTGAGCAATATTCTAAGCACGGTCTTATTTGCGCTTTGTAGAGCAAGAGCAACTGCTGCGGTGTATAGAGTTTTTTGTTGCGAAATAGCGCACCAAGCTTCTGGGAGGCTGATTTTGCGATGTTAGCAACATGGTCATGCCATGACATATTGCTGTTGACCGAGACACCCAGCAGCCCGATTGACGAGGATGAAGGAATGGTCGATCCTGCCATAACGATGTCAGGGCCCGCTGTATTGGCCCTCTTAGTAAACGTTGCTGCTTGGGTCTTTGCTGCATTGAACTGGACCAAATTTCGGTCGCCCCAAGTTTGAACTTTCTCCAGGTCTTGATTAATTGCTGTAATCTGCTCCTGTCTGCGGTGATGAGTCTCAGTCGCTGGTAAGGGTTTTTCTGATCTAAAGTGGGAGACAAGGGTACTGTCATCTGCAAAACTGTAAACAGGATTTTTCGTTTCGATCAGCAGGTCATTAATATAGATGAGGAACAGAGTTGGTGAAAGTATTGCGCCTTGAGGCACGCCCGCGTTGATGGTGAATGTGTCCGAGATGTGTCCATCGACTGCAACGTGTAGGGATCGGTTCTTAAGGAAACTGGCCAGCCAGCTGCAGAGAGAGGCGGGCAGTCCCAAGGACGGCAGTTTGTTGAGCAGTCCGTCATGCCAAACTCTGTCGAATGCCTTTGAAATATCCAACGCAATCGCTCGAGACTCTCCGTAGTTTTCAATTGCCCTACTCCATATATGAGTGACATAGGCCAATATATCTTAAACTTATACAGCGATGCAGTCTACAAGATTAATCTAAAACATTTTAGCGTCAATAGGCTAATTTTAAGTAAAATTATTTTATTTATTCTGACCTTACTTGTCACAAATACTTCAAAATTAGCTGCCTATTCAATTACAACAAATCATATAGACATATTTCCATAGCATCACTTGATGAATATTATAAAAATTGACGTTTGCTTTCATTTGAATACAAAATGTATTATGACATGATTTTGGATACGTAAAATTATAATAATTTTATGTTTATGTCTTGATTTCAGAGAGGTATTATGAAAAATATCGTTCATTACATGTGCAGAAACAGCTTTTCCTGTGCTTGCACGTACCGGAAAAGCCTAGTTTCCGTACTGGTAATGAAATATACTAATACCACATTTTCGTATTACAATTACGTGAGGATTCATCAGTTTCATTTCTTTACCGAGGTTAGGAAACACCCTGTATAATAAAAATCGATTTATTGTATATATGTTTGGTTGTCGAACTCACAACAAAATACCGCGCTTTCGCCGTCTCTATTCCGTAGTTTGGATTTTGTGAAGCAAATTATTTACCATTGCAGCCGACTCATTCATTACTTGTAAAATAGCAAATGCGGAATAAACTGTGACCAGAGAAGTGTTAGTTGTTTTGATGATTTTCCTACGATTGTGTGATTAAAACATTATTTTCTTTGTCGAAAGATAAAAGGTACGTATTTTTGAAGTGAGAACTTCTTTAGCGCCGTTAGCAGGCTGAGAATGGGTGTGAATTGAAACTCGATGAAACGAAAAACAAGGAAAGAAAAAGTGACAAAAAACATATAGGTCTGTAGGATGTAGCCTGCCAGAAAATGAGATAGAACACAATTATACAGTTGTTACATGTTTGTTAACAATAAAAAGTAGTTCTCGACTCGACCGATCTCTGAACTTGAGCAACATCAGGCGTGGTTAATATTAGGATGGAGACTGCTTGGTTTAGTTTTATGAAGGTTTTGCTTGTACTGTGTGTGAACGGCACATATGATTTTTTAATACACTTATTAACCAAATATTATAATACACTTTAAAAAATGCGTCTCTTAGAAGTCAGATCTAAGCTGGATTAGGAGGTATGTTGCGCGTAAAACCCTTTTAAACGTGTTAGCAAGATATAATGAATAAGTTAGTACCTACCCTTAAGGATGCGGCCAGCGCAACATGTGTGCTCCGACTTGCTCTTCGGAGTGGGAGTGGGTCAATTACTTACTCTTGACCAGGGCGCCACCAGTTTGAAATAACCAAATCCGCAGACCCAAACTAGAAGATCCTCGGTCTTAAGAATCCATAAGGGCGATCCAAAATCGACGACTATCAGCTACACAAGGGCGATTTAAAATCCAGACGACTATTAAATACACTTGTTTGGTTGAGGTAACGGCAACCTTCGTGCAGGTTTAAATTTATTGGCGTTCGTTAGGTCGACGTTAGCGTGTTGTTATATCTCTTCTAGTAATCAAAATAATATAAATATAAAACAGGTAAAAGAGCTCAATTGGAAGCAAGTAATAATCTATATGCTCGTAAATATAGAACTAGATCAGTTGCGTATACATACCGACAGAAATTTAAATTAAATTGAATAATAATAGCAGTGAAATAGATAAGGAATGATCGAACAATTATTAGGTACGTTTAGCTATAACGGAATTAACAATATAATACCAAATGATTACGAAAGATCGAAACCAAGTTCAACAAATAAATCGATAATCACAATATACATAAGGCATCTATCGTCTCATCATACTAGTAATTAAGAGTTATCGGTCTAATAGTAGCTACTAAACTTTGTACGCATTTACGATGGTAGACGACTCGCAGTTGTACATAAATAAACCTTACTGATTTAGATCATTAAATACCGACAATGTTGATCATTTAAGACAATATCAATCAAATTGTAAAAATAAGAAATGTATTATAACAAAACACTATGAGCATTAATAGATCCACACTAGTAAATACAGCAGTTAATTAGATTCGCATTGGTAAGCTGTGCTTACACCGAAACATTTCCGAATATAGTTATATCAATATCACGCAGAACACTGAAACAAGCGATATGATACAACGCTGGAAAATACTAATAACGCGCAATCTAATACACTGCACGTGGACTACTGCTAAGCACCTTGGGATCCATAAAATTCTCAGTGGTATTTGAGGTAATGCCCATACCTCTATGGCTACAGTCGGTACCAATGGAACACAACCAACTGTATTGACTGGTAGCAACTTGGTTAGCTACTTAAACTCTCTCGAAGCAAAGCTCGCTCCAAACAAAAATAGCCTGCTCCATATTCACAACTTCAAGCAAAAACAGCTGCAGCCAAAATAATAGCTCCCATAAAAAAACTGGCTCCCAAGAAAAAAAACTGGCTCCCATGAAAAAAACCCTAACTACGTAGGGTTTTTCGATGGTAATGACGAATTAGGAGCAACGCTCTCTTCTACAGGCATTCCTCGAGAAAGGAAACGGCGCACTTTGTTCCGGAATCCACCGACACGTGGCAAGTCACCAACAGAAATCTTGACTCTCAGGCAAAATCCATCCAAACCACAGTCAAGGAATTTACTACAGCAACCTAGTAACTATGCCACTTTTTACCCGAAATAAGTATAATCTCCTTCAGGGTGAATTAGAAATTCTTAAACTTTTTATCAGGCATACGCACTACCCCTCCTTTTGTGAGTTTACCGAAGAAAGAGAACGAAATCAGGTCAAAATCGGCCACCTAGATCGTGAAATTCAATGCTAAAAGGACAGAAAAAACTCGACCCACAGGCCCGCTTTACACTGTCCTGTAACCTACGCAGAATACTACCAGCCGGTTGTCGCCAAATTTACTAACATCTGCAATATGCAATTAAACGTACCTAAGGCTGTATGATATTATGTATTGCTAGCAAAACAAATAAATCCAACGATAAAACCATTAATGACAATGACCAAACAAACAGAAACTAATCGTTCCGGTCGGCGCCATTTAAAACTCCCAACATCAAATCTGTTCAACGCATAAATTTGCGATCAATCGGACCTAAACGTACCTTAAGCTAGAGCCGGTTTTCTTGCTGAAACATTTGCGAAGCAATTCGAGCGACGTTGCCAAGTTAGGGAATACACGCATTTACTAAAACATCCTGACTGCGTATATTTAAAGCTAAAGCGAAAGCGAAAAACAGTCGTTTAACCACAAACTAATGGTAGCATATCAATTGATTATGTATTTTCTTGTTGGCTTGAACCATAACCACGTCAAAATCGCACGAAGACCGCTAGCGAATATAACATCTGGCAACGTTCCAAGAATATCCCTTTCATTTATTATATTCGTCCATAGGCAATCAACAATTCTTTTAATTATCATTACGTTCGCCTTCCATCTGACGTTTGAAGATTATATTAGAAATAAACATTGATTGAATTTAACTTTTCCCTATTAAATATTGAAATAAACCCAGGAAAAATATCCGAGAAATTCCGAAACCAATGTTTCTGACATTCATGAGACTGTTTTTAATGTTAGTCGTAAAGGTAAGAGATTTAATTGAACGTTTTGAAGTGCATTGCTATACGGCCTATAACTTGAATGTTTTTCTCGATAGCAAGCGGCAGAATATGGTACGATCTATTGAATGATTATGTGCTAAGCCAGTGATATCAAACAGAGAAAATCATGTTACGTATATATACTACCGTGCTTTCAATCTATTCCTCGATAAAAGGCAGAGTCCAAACGAGTCAGTAGTCTCGTAGTCTAGTAATAGATCTAGGATTAAAGGTGTAATAACTGACTTTATTTCACCTCTATCTGTTACATGTTTTCATGCTAAATTGACATGTAACAGGTATCGTATAACAGACGTTCTATAGTATAATTTTTCGTTTATTTTCGCCCCTAAACTTATTTAGAACTTATAGTATAAATTTTTAACTAGGTGAGAATTTTTATCTTGTTTATAAAATTTAGTCTGAAATAATGATATTATTAATTTTCATTTTTTTTTTGTTCATATGCACAACGCTAATGAATTCTATTAACATAGTTTTATTATTTTCAGATGTCGTATAGAAAGACAAAACGATTTTCTGGAGCACAATATCAAAAAAATACATTAAAAAAGGAAGAAAATTAAGCGGCTCCTTGGAAAAATTCTTTAAAATTGAACCAGTTTCTTCATAGTCTAAGAACAAGCCATGTCTAAGATGCACCCTCTATAACACTCCCGAACAACTAGGACCTAAAAAAATCGATTTTTATGTAAATCGACCTGGCGATGGCGCCTCCGATTTTAGAGTTCGCCAAGCAATCCAGAATTGGAAAACTGATCAAAATCGGCAATTTCTGAAAAATCTCAAATTTTATGTGATATTTTTAATTTTTACCTATCACCCTATATCTTCCCTTACTCTAAGTCTAAATTAAAATTTTTAGGAGAGACAATTTGGACATATGTTATCATGAGTGACATGAGACAAATGCAAAAAAATGTACGTGCAACCAGCTTTTTTTAATGTTCTGAAAAATGCAGCAACAACATACTCGATCGAGAAAACACTTCGACCGCCGCGTCGCGACAATTGGCTTGTACTGTACTGTAGTCAGAGATAAGCTCAAAGCTGTAGTGGTGTGCCAGTTCATCCATTGAGCGTTGCGTTTTATGTCTCTTTGGCTTTATCGAACAGAAAAGCGAGAGAGACAGCAATAAGACCTGAACAAAATAACCGATTCGAACCCTCGCGTCAACGAGATATTTTGTAATGCTATAATGCTAGTATGGCTGCCTTTGATTTGACGGTCGGGGCACTCCTAGTACCCATTATCTCTGTCTCTCTCGCTGTTTTTTCGGTAAAGGCGAGTCCAAAGAGAGGCAGTAAGACATCGAGTAAGTACCTACGTCGTAGATATCTGTCGTAATATTTGCTAAGAATACTGTATAGAGTATTATTTATTTGTTTAAATTGAAATTTAATAAGAACAAAAAGGAAATTTTCTTTTAACAAAATAAAACATTAACTTAAAGTGTTGTAACGGAATATAAGTTATGATATATCAATCTATTCCGCTCCACTAAAGTCTATCTATTTATCAATGGTTTTCAATGTTCAGTATATTGATCGGCAGTGACACCTATCTGTAAATGGATATATTTCGCACAATTAACTATTTAAGGAGAACAGGTACGCAGATTTATATCCATAATTCGAGAATTCGTGTAATTACAGATTTCTTTGTTGAGCGAATGCCATCTGTTCGGAAACGGGCTTATCTCGTATAGTTGGTAATTGAAGGACGTAGTGCGTTGTTCAATACCTGTAATTTTAGCATGTAATCTACAATAGATTGCTACATTCAGCGTATGTTGAGTGTTTCCTTAGTTTGACGCCGAGTTTCCGATAGCGGTTGTCACAATTGCCCAATGAGAGCACTGAAAATCGAAATAGGCAGAACGTACAAAATTTTGAAAGGAAGATGGGTCATCTTGGTGAGAGCATTTGACGCGGCAAGTGTTATTAATTTTCTGATCTCAAAATATTTTATTCATCCTGCATATTTTCAATAATCTTTTCATTTTTCAAATATATAAGTAATAATTGTTTCCAATTCACTTAATTATATTTGGCTAAAGCGAGAATTTCGCATTTTTATATTGCACTTTCGAGTGATTGACGATTTCAACAATCTTAATTTTTTTATGGTGACCTTTAGGTTTCAATACCGATTTTTTGGTGGATAATTGCGTATCTTATTGGTCAAATTCGTGTAATTTGATAATGGTCTAATCCAAATATATAGGAAACGTAATTATTTCATCGTTTAGTGGTCATACATATCATTTTACATATTTTCATTTAAATTGAATAGGGGAGATTCTCGGAGCGAATTTTATATGTTCCTGTAAAAGGTAGTTAATTAAATTTGAGTAGAATTTCGCTGGATTTTCCTTTGTAGTATTGTTGATCATAGTTTTTTTCAAGCTTATTTCATTAATATTTCAGTTTATTTGTAACCTCAAGCGAAGCATATAATTATTAGCACTTCCCGTGTCACGTTTTATCAATGATTTACCGACATTAATTTACATATATGAGAGGTTTATGTACATGTGTGTAAATTTATCTGTTTTTTTTCTTTATCGTTTATCTAAGTTCCTATTTCAAGGTGAGATAGTGATTATCTTATCTGTATCTTTGATTAATCAAGACGTAATTTACGTTCAATTATTGTTTATGTGCCAAGGGCCATATTTATAGATCAAGTAATAGCAATTACTTATCTGGAGTCATAAGACTCGTTTAAAGAGGTTGTACCTCGTTTTTTCCATTTTTTGAATTATCGTTGATGTGCCAAGGGCCATATAAAAAAAGTAATAGAAATTACTTATTTTGAGTTATAATAACTCATTTATAGAGAGGTTATACCTCGATTTTCTTATTTATCATAAAAATCTAGTTATCTTCTATTGGAAGTTGCCGAGAGCCACTGTGTGGACAAGTTTCATAATTTTCTTTTGAACCTTAGATTTTAATTATAAATTCTTTTGGATTTCATATCTTAAAGTAAAGAAAGTAAGTATCTTGAGTAACAGTAATTAAATATGGGTGCTTAACCATAGTTATCTATAATTTTTGCTCAACTTAAAATTGTAATTTAAGTTCTGTTTATACCTGCTAGTAAATTTCCAAATTGTCGGTTAATACCTTCTGTATGATAGTCCAACTGAGGTCCACAGGATACTTCCCTGAATAATTAGTTAATAAGCAGTATAAGTTGGTCTAAGACCTTTGTATTTTTTTTATGTTACGATCAATTCGAGACGAAGACGCCAACTACAGCTTTGCCGTACAAACAAGTAGGAGTCCTCACTAGGATTACCTGTAAGACCTGGATACGCCTATAGTGAGATAACTTGGGTACATAACATGCGGAAGCGGTTCCAGTGGAGATCCTAACCGATCGCATGGTTACAAATAGCTGAACGAAGTTATCGCATGGTTACAGATAACTGAATGTAGATAAGTAGTATTTGTCAGAAGAAAGATCGCTTGCTTAGACCAACTATTTGTTATAATTTTTTTAATCGTTTACATTGATTCTCATTTACATTGCTAGTTAATTTATTCCAAGCCAAAACTTCATAAGTTGTATTTACATCTGGTTATATAGATTTTAATATTTTTTTAAACCTCATCATCTTGTAAATTAGTTGTTAAATTAATATATATTGTTTTTAGAAATATTTTGTTTGTTTTATTGTAGGATCGATCGAGTTCTTTAAGACGCGAATTAATTTTTTAATGTTCTCACACACTCAAATAAACTAAATAAATTAACTTCGCTCTATCCTTGCAAATTGGCGACTGAGCTAGTAAAACAAACCATTACAAAGTGGCGCTCAACTAATTAATTAAAATAATTATCATTACAGTGTATCCTTATTAAGAAAAAGTGAAACAAGTAATTAACTCATATTTTTAAATCTATTTCTATTAAATTGAAGAAATACAAGTTGAGATACCTTATTAGCACTAAGTCTAGAGCGTTTTTCAGTTACTTAGATCAGATGAAAAAACATTAATTTATTATATAGGTAAACAGAATTCAGAATTATTAAATATAAATTGAAAACGTTTTCAAATAGTTTCGCGTTCATAACAATAAACTTAATATATCTCTTAGATAGAAAATTACTCGGAAAATTATAAAATACAAATTAATTATAGTATATATTTATGCATATGTATAACCACTGTTTAATGGTACAACCAATACCAATATGGAACAGTCAGCATCAGCACGGAGCGGTAAGATTACGCAAGTATTATAAGAGACAGAAAAAAAAGATATGAATCTTTGGTATGAATCTTTTGACACGAATCATTTGTACATTTTATATGAATGGTACGAATCATTAAAATGAGTCGAATCGCCATCACTACTCTATGGACAAGTTGCAGAGCATTTTCTAAAAATTTGTACGACCGGCCAAATTTTATGGGAAATATGGACGAATTACTAGCGCATATATTTCCAAATTGTAAAACTTACATTAGATGAGTAACATTAATTTCTATGTTTGTCTGTGTCATTTCATTTTTTAAAACACCAAAATAAAAAAGTTTCTTCGGGTCTTTGGCTACAAATTTGTCGCTTACTAACATCTATCTCTAAAAACAAAAAAGTTTTCTCGATTGAATATTTGTTGCTGCATTTTTAACAAATTTCGTGTCAACAACTTTAAAAAAAAAAAAGGCTAGTGTCACGTACATTTTTTTACATTTGTCTCATGTCAGTCATGATAACAAATGTCCAAATTTGGCCCACCTAAAAATTTCAATTTAATCGTACTTAAAGTACGGGAGATATAGGGTGATAAGCAAAAATATAAAATTTATGATTTTTCGGAAATTGGCGATTTTTACCAGTTTCTCAATTTCGGATTGTCTGGCGAACTCCAAAATCGGATCCGCCAGGTTGATTTATCTAAAACTTCGTTCTTTTTAAAGTGGTTCCTTGCGAGTGTTATAGAGTGTCCTTAAAATGCATCGTACAGATCCCTTGCCACCAAGTAGAAATATTTCACACACTTAGTTGTAAGTTTTCGAATATTTTTAACTTTGCCAGTAACAGTTGCATTTGGAGAGCGATCATTTTCCAAATGAAAAATTACCTGAGCTCTGTCATGGCACAGGAACGGCTCAAGAGCTTGGGTCTAATAGCAACTGAAAATTATATCTGTGAAAATGTAGGTCACTTGCAACTTATTGTAGAGTACACAACAACAAAGACCAGAAAAATATTTATGTAGTAAAAGCCAATTTTGGATTTCTTTCTTCGTACTGAAACCTGCAATTTGCTTAATGTTTAGTTAAAATGCAATGAGTTTGTTGTGTATGTATTTTGTTTTTCGTCTGTTTTAGTTTTATATTTTTGATTATAAGAAGTATTATTAATATTTCGTTTTAATTTACTTTCATATCTTTTTGATTATAATTATTAAGGATTATATTTTCTTTTAACGATATTACTTTGTAGCATTTAATTTTTCATTAAGTAATACTTAGTAAATACTACCTGCTTTGTTTTAGGTGTTTAAGTATACATCAGATAAGTCCTAACGGTATTATTATTGTTTACGTATATTATGCTTTGAATGTATTTAATTAACTTTACAGAGAAGAAACATATATCCCTTACGTGTTTACTCTATTTTTTTTAGAACAATTTCGTTTTTATTAATTAATTACGTCAGAACTTTAACCTTAAGTTATGGCGACACGAAATGTCATATGGCTTCAGTTTCTCTTTACAAAACGTTGTTAAGAATTACAAATCTCTTTTCATGGTTAAATAAACGTTTGATACATCATTTCAAGCCACCAAATTCACTGCATACTGCTTTGCTAATTCAATTTTGCCTTGATTTTCCATAACAGTTACGTTTTTTTCGAATTAACTCTCATCTTTCGTCATTAGACTCTTTTCGCGATTTACTAAGAAAAGCTTTATCGTAACCCAAATACAATTTGTTTTCATATAACTTGTAATAAGTAATATTTTAAATTACGTTGGGGTTTGGAACCTTCGGCAACATGCTCTAAAACAGAGTTTTATCCACAATACCAAAACAGAATATTTGCACTCGACACGCGTTTCGCTAACCATGTTAGCATCATCAAGAGATGATTAAAACTGTTTTAATCATCTTCTGATGATGCTAACATGGTTCGCGAAACGCGCGTCGAGTGCAAATATTCTGTTTCGGTATTGTGTATAAAACTCTCTTTTAGAATATTTTAAATACTGAGTGATTTCAATAAAAGAGAAGGGTTAATCTTTGCATAAAGAATATTTTCGTTTTGTTTATGTTGGGAGATTTACTGCTAACTGGTTCCCCAGTATTTTTATTAGAAATATATTTTAATATCTATTAGCAACATCCTAGATTTCGTAGTTTACTAGAATAGATAATTTACAGTAATCAAACAAATTACGTGGCGATTTTAAGTGTACAAAGGTCAAATGCCAACAACCCGGGCCTCCGTATTGAATGTTAGCTGCGGGCAATCTTGTGTGGTAGAATGGCGCCACAACTTATTAAATATTAGTGAGTATTTAATAAAATATTTTTGTTAAAAAAATTTAACTTTTTTGAAATATAGGGATGCTTGAGTTCGAACCTAGAGCGACAGAAATTTAGTCCAGTTCAATGCCGCAAAAACCCAAGCACCCACATTTATCCGGGTCTTAAGAACGGCCCTGCTAAATAACACTTTTATATTTAAATAAAATCACATTTTTCAGGGATGGCACAACTTCGTATTTTAAATGGAACACTATATATTTTCAGCTCAGAAGAAATTGTGATCCTTTATCTTTCTAAAAACACTTAGTTGTCTGACGAAAATAAAAAAATTAGACTATTTCCCGTGCCGCAGTAAATAATTTTGCACGAGTTATGTTGGCACCTTTACCTTATCACTTAGATACTTTGTTTATTTTACCCTTAGATAAAAATACGCTCCAGGTACTTCGTAGGACAACACTCTTACCTACTTTCGATCTTGACTAGCTAAGTTGTCATTTAAGTTTTGAAACATTATATTTCTGAAAACTAATGAATATATTTTATTGTTTTAAATTTAAATAAATGTTTTTAAAAACTAAAGTTTAAGTTTGAAGCATATAATTGGCGCAGTCTTACTGGATCTTAGAAGGCTAGTGTAAAGAATACCTGGAAGCTGCATAGTGCTCGATTCCTGAAGCTAAAGTCCTGGCCGTTGGTGTTAACCATTTGTCTAAGAGAAACCACGTTCACCCACAACTGTAATTGGAGGAAAAAACTTGAAGATATTTTCCTTTCCTACCCCATGTTTTGTAAAATATTCGAATTGTTTTCAAGCATTTACATATATATTTTATTTTTCCATTTTATTATTTTTCGGTTATTATTTTTTCTCTATCATTTTACATTGCGTAAAAACAGACCCATATTATTTTAAAACTATTTTTCTTTTATGAGTCTCGAATAAACAGATCCTTACCTCATAGAAATTGTTTTAAATAATCTTAGAAATATTTATCTAGAAGATAATAAAACCGAAACAACAATGACATCTCAAGTAGTGCAAAAGAAATTGCTTACACTATTAAACCTAATTCCGGTAAACCTGAACACTTAGAATATTTTATATTCTATTATGTTACTTGAACTTAGTGATTTTCAAAAGTAAGAACGTAAATTATATTTTTGATTAGTTCGTTTTGTTTCTAACGCCGGTTATAGCATAATATTTCTCTTTGAACCTCGTTAGCGACTACAAGGTAATCACGTTCGATTGAGCAAAGTAAACTTAATTATTATTTGAATTTTTTTTCTATCTGTCAAATAATCATATCGGCTTTTATTTGAACGAAATAATTTGATTAATAATTGGTTTTTTTATTTTCCTTTATCCATCAAGTAACTAAGTAAAATTTCTGACTTTTAGAATAGTAGTCAATACTAGTCGTACTATTTAGCGTAAGCAGTATAGAGTACTGGACACAAAGTCACCACCTTATTGTTCCTTTAATTTTTTCCCTACAGGAGTTATTAAATAAAAACTTTCTATTTACTGAATTTACCTGTGTTATTTAATTATTCGATTACCTAACTACAGATTTGGGCTGCGGAAAGGAAGAGATACGAAAATAAAGACCGTAAGTACAGTTGATTTGGTTAATTTGCTCTATATATGTTTGAAATGTTTTGGCTCCATTGACTTGCTATAACTACTACAGTTTATTTATTGACTTTGTCATTAATACTTAGTTTTTTTTATTGCGTCTCACTTTTCATTTTTTAATAGTTGCTTTTCATTATTAAATTAATTATTGGTTGTTTATTTTATTTTTCAATTGTTCGTACTGATTAGATTCGGGCATTCAAATCAACTTAATTTTGAATTTAATTAAATAATTTTCTTCTGGTGGTTGCGAAGCTTAGGCTAAAACGAGCATTATATTTCAGCTTTGGCGTATTTCTTGCTTGAGCCGTCTACAAGCCCGTGGCGCCTTATAAATAAAACCCACCCTTACTCTCCGGCATTAAAGCTGGGGCCTATTTGCACACTTTGAAGACGACTCGTTCTAGCTTACGCATCTATACTTGCAAATTCACTCAATTTCAATTTTAATTTTTTTTTATTTGATATTATTCACCCTCGGTCTCTTCTAAGCCGAGCTGAAGGTTTCGCGCCAATTAGAAGAAAGAAAAAGCGTGGCAAGCTTTCCAAAAAAGGTAATATGAACTATGTTTCGAATTACAGACCTGTTGGCGTTTGCGAAGGTCTTGAGATGTTAGTGTATGAGTGAGATTTTGTTCAAGTTTGCTTCATACCAACTTCTTTAACAATCACAGTACAGTAAATAAATTCATTGTTGACTTCAGATAACAACATGCAAGTTGATACGATCTACAGTGACTTATTGACAGGCAGCGATCATGCCTCATAGATTTTTTCATATATATCACAAGAGAAAAAATTTTGTCAGCAAAATTTTTGAAAGGTATGAAAGTTTGTTGCTTGGCAATTTCGCGAATGATACTATTGGTATCAAAATCACGAGCCGTCAGGCGAGTGATTTTGTCAAAAATATCATGAGCGAAATTGCCGAAAAGCAACAAACTTGAATAAAACCTTGAGAATAATTTTGCCTACACAATTTTTTCTCGAGTGGTATTCGTCATGACTATTTGACGAGAAAAACTAGACAATGCACCGTATTAACAAACAGAAGCTTACTAAAAGACGCTTTAATGACGTTTGTCAAACTCACAATAATAGTTATACCAGACACCTTTCTGATTGACCTGTCATAGTTTTGTCGCTAAAAAACCACTCAGTTAACGGGCAGGTAGTAGTTTTGTCAGTAGGAAACGAGCAGTTGCTATGACGTTTTACCAGTAAAAAAACACTCTAGTGAAATAGTCAACGATATAAGCTCTGTTCCAACTGAGCAAGAAACCGTACATGGGACGGTAATTTCCAGTAGCATAATTCGTTTATCAACATGACAGGTACTTATCACCTCCAAAAATGAAATTGACAACTAGAAATGACGGTCCCTCGTACGGTTTTCTAGTCGGTTGGAACAAACTTATAATTAGTAATGTAACATATGATAGTTAATTTTCGGGATCATCTTCAGGAGCGAACAAAAAATTCATCGCGCAGAAACGAATAATTCGCTGCATGCGAATCCACCATCTTGAACCTTGTAGGTAATACTTCCCGAAACTGTTTTTTGATAAGCACTTTTCCTTGCCCTTCGCTTGTTTGTCAAGAAACATCTGAACTTATTTTCAACTAACAAGGACTGTTGTAGTAACATAACTCTTGGCACTATAACCGAGAATCACCTGAATATTTCGGAACGCCGGACATCAATTTTTGATATAGGGCAATTTGAAGTTACCACCGTCAATTTAAAATATTCAATATTGTAACAGATTTAAATTACACGTTTTAAAACATATTAGTTACGGTCACCTCTATTCATTTGACTTTTAGTTCTAAATTTTAATTGTATATTTCATATTTGATATTTTATTTTGGGTAACCGACAAGTAGCACAGATCTATATAGCTACGCAACAGATGCCTACTCCGGTATTAAAAGTGTCGCTCGCCAATAATGCAATAAACTTAAATATTTTCCTATTTAGACGGGTTTTGCCCCGCCGTGTTGCCAAGTCGCGAACCTAGTTTACCTTTCATATCACATTATGGTATTACTCATTTTCTTGGCAATAGTATATTATGTCAAATTAAAGTTCATTATCAGATTCAGTGAATGGTGTTTGCTTGAATATGGGCTAAAACTCACCTTAAATATCGGTGTAAAAGGTCATTACAAATTTTGTTAACTTATACTGTAATATCTCTTATTTGTATTAAGTAATAATATTATCACGCAGGTTTTTGTTTCGAAGATCAAAGGAATTTTTGAAATGTTCATCGACATGCCAAAGTACCATTTAATTTTGTTTTAAACTCTACTTAATATTATAAATTTATTCATTTAAATTGCCGTTTCATTTGTTTTACTATTAATAAACTATCATACTTAATAAAAAATGTAAAAATCGTATTTTTCTTTAAAAAATGTTTGTGTTAATTTGATATATAAATATTAATAATAAAACTCGATGATTTGAGCAGGTCAAAAAGTCAGCCGAAATATTGTTCGACGTGATAACTTGGCATCACCGACCCGTTCCTAGACGACTGGTTCACCCGCTCGCGAAAGCCGGTGAACATTTTTGGCCCCGCGTAAAAAGCCTTGGAAGAGGTATCTGTTGCGTAGCTATATGTGTGCAAGTAGCACTGAGATAAATAACGGTAACCAAACCTTCTTTTGACTATAACTGTGTTTAAACATGAGTCATGTCAGTCAATACTAGAATAAAATTTGTCAAATCTTGATGAAGTGCGAAATCAAAAATATTCTGTGAAGACTGGCTTGTTTTAAGTTACTATGGCAGGATTCATTAATCAGGCATGAACATCGCCACCATTTCTGGGTTAGTAGATGCTTGTAGTTCATAGATAAAAACTTACAAAACTTATTATGGATGATATCGATGATGCAGTCAATAATAATTGGTCACTAGGATTCCTGATTCAAAGAATGCTCTAAATAGAAGATTAATTTTATAGTTAGTCCTATATGATTGTGGACGATTCATGTTTGTGAGACAATTTTCTTTTTTTACCTCTTAATCCACCAGTCCTATTGGAATTTTTAATGTAGGTCCTCTTCGGTCATAGGGTGTAAATTGCACTAGTGCTAATTAAGTGACTGCAACGAAGCTGAAAAACCTAAAAAAATCAAATACTTGATGTATCGGGTAACAAATCAGAAATTGATTAGTAAATACCATTATAACGATTAGAATAGCAGAACAGTAAAAAGCTCGTGCACTTTGTAAAATTTAAAATTGGACAAAGTGCTTGAAATTCTTACTGGTTTGCTATTCTAGTTATATTTACTAATCATTTTCATTTTTAATTTCTCGCCTTTGGCAACGAGGCAGATTTCTTTCTCAAAACGTCAAGTATTTCAGCTTCGTTGGAGTCATTTTAGCACTTGTGTAATGTACACCCTAGGACCAGAACCGAAAAAGTATAGGGTATAAATTTCAATTGGATTGGTGGAGAAAAAGATAAAAAAATGCTTCGCAAAATGTATTGTGTCAGACGGAAATAAATATTGTAACACACTTGTCATTGTACAAAAATTATGTAAATATGTATGCCCAGCGATTCCACAACGACTAGATAATGAGTATAGATATAATTCACAAAATGAGTCGACCCTACCGGAGAATATTTATCTATATCATATCAGCTGATTAAAACACACTATAAGTTCTTAAATAAATCTGGACTATCACATTCTGGTAGTGTGTTGTAGCCGGCTACCAGTTTGAATTTCACTGGGCTTGTTTTAAGTCTCAGATACCGTTCTTTCTATAGCCATACTGACGAGCCGTAATACGGCGAAACGCGTCTATGGATGGGTCGGCAGGTGAAATAGAACGGAAGTACAGAAGGTCCAAACTTTCTGATGTATTTATCACATCCTATTAGCGCGTACCTATTTATTCAGGTGATGTTTCTAAACGACATGTTAATGTTTAAGACGCGAGCACTAAGAAAAAGTTTATTTATGTAAACCTACATTCTATACAGCGTAGGATCTAACATATACCTCTTACATTTGATTAAAAGTTGACATACGACCTTTTTTCAGCAACATCTGAGCAGAAAACAAAGTCATCGCCTTTGCTCCAGTGAAAGGGCTAACAGCACCATGGGCGTCGGTAGACTTATTTTCAGGGAGGTACATCAGGAATATAATAATGATAATAATTTACTAAACATGTGTAACGGAATATATGTTAAATATATGTTATTAAATATTAGTCTATTCCGCTCCATTAATTCTACTTATTTATCAATGGTTTTCAATGTTCGGTATAATGATCTGCAGTGACATCTATCTGTGAATGGATATATTTTGCACAATTAACTTTAAGGAGAACAGGTACGCAGAGTTCGGAAACGGGCTTATCTCGTGTAGTAGGTAATTGAAGAACGTAGTGTTGTTCAATGCCTGTAATCTACGATACATTGCTACATTTAGCGTATGTTGAATGTTTCCTTAGTTTGTCGCCGGGTTTCCTACAATGGTTGTCACGTGTTTTAAATTGCCCAATGAAAAGCCATTGAATTTAAATAGTACAAATTTTGAAAGGAAGGTCATATCATCTTGTGTACAGCGTTCGACGTGGTAAGTGATAATTTTTTGATCTTAAAATATTCTATTCATCCTGCATATTTTTCAATAGTCTTTGCATATTTTAAATACAGATTTGATAACTGTTTTTGATTCGGTCAATCATATTTCAATAAAGTAAAGAATTTAGCATTTTTATATTGCACTTTCGAGGGTTTGACGATTTCAATAATCTGAATTTTTTATGGTGACCTTTAGGTTTGAATACCGTTTTTTGGTTGAATAATGATCGGTCAAATTCGTGTAATTTGATACTGGTTTAATCCAAATATATAGAGAACGTAATTATTTCATCGTTTAGTGGTCATACATATGATTTTAGATTTTACATATTTTCATTTAAATTGAACAGCATTACTTGGAAGATTCTCAAAGCGAATTTTCTTTGTTCCTGTAAAAGGTAATTAATTGAATTTGAGTAGAATTTCGCTGAATTTTCTTTAGTAATATTGTTGATCGTAGTTTTTCAGGCTTATTTCATTAATCTTTCAACTCAAACTAAAATTATTATCACTTATCGTGTCACCTTTGACCAATGATGTACAGGCATTGATTTGCATATAAAAGAGGTATAAGCACATGTGTGTAAATTTACCTGGTTTATTTTTTCTTTATCGTTTATCTAAGTTCCTATCTCAAAGCGAGATAGTAATTATCTTATCTTTATCTTTGATTAATTAAGACGTAATTTACGTCAAATTATTGTTTATGTGCCAAGGGCCATATTTATAAATTAAGTAAAGAAATTACTTATCTGGAGTCATTAGACTTGTTTTAAGAGAGGTTATACCTCGTTCTTCCTATTTTTTATTAAAATCTAGTTATTTTCTATTTGATGTTACCGAGAGCCACTGTTGGACAAGTTTCATAATTTTCTCATAATTTTCTTTTAAATTTCTAATTTCAATCATCATTTCCTTTGAATTTCATATCTCTAAGTAAAGAAAATAAATATCTTCAGTAACAGCATTTTATAATAAAATACTATTAAGATAATTCTTATGGACGAAATTCTCCAAACCTAAGTAACTCACAAAAACTCTGTTAGATGGCGAAAAGATATAGTTTCATTTAAAATATTCAGTTAAAATATTTTGCCCTCTGTTGACGACAATCTGCACTTGGTAAATACAGATTTCAGCAGATTTATGCTGTCGGCATAAATATATCGGGCAGTAACAAGGTTTATTGACCTTGGGGCAGGAATGCATCATTAAAATCAAGAACTAACCCAAACAGGCAGCAGCGAATATTAACTACGATAAGAAGATTCACTCTCCGCGGCGGCACGTCAACGGTATGTCTCCTTCCCCGCGCGAAAACTAGCATGATACTGGCATGTGACCTTTGGACCCGGCGCACACTGGTCGAATTTCTAGAAAAGCTGGCCATAATAAGGTTTACCAGAAATAAGACATAAAAGTTATTAAGTGTTACACGTTTAATATATCGTGTTTTAGACAAATAATTGTTGAATTTTTTGCTCATCATCTATATTTATATATAGGGAGTATCAATTATCACTAACGATAAAAATCATGTATAAAAATCATTTGTATGTTCTTAAATCGTTTTAAAAAATGATTTTGAAAATTAAGGGCTCCTTCGTTGTAAAAAAAGGGTTTTAAATTTTTAATTCGATGATCCAAATTTGGTATTTGCAACGGTTAATTCAGGAGTCTCATGAGCAAAATGAATGTTAAGCGGACGACAGTTGATGAGGGCCTGCAATTTTGCCATACATGTATTTCAGAGTTATCGCTATTTTTAAAAATTAATCTAATAGGGACGAAACTAGTAAAAAATATAGAAGCATCAGTGCAGCTGTTGTTCAAAAACACTTGCTTATATTCTGACTATCCCAAGGTAATATCAAAGCCATATTTACAAATTAAAACTAAATTATAAATTTTTATCTGCTGATTCAGCCAAATTATTTATTACCTCTTTTTATAATAACATCAGTCTTGCCTCAGCAATAATGATTCTACCGAAATTTCAGCTTCAGTTTCACTTACCACAATATTATGGGATTAGGGGTGGGCGACAATAATCGATTATTCGATTCACTTTTAAGAAATTACCGATTAATCGACTTATCGATTAATATTTCAGTAAATATCGATTATTTCGATTATTTAGTTATTTGCTAAAATATTAAGCGTTTAATCGATTATTCAATTTCTTGCCCACCCGTACCGATGACTTTACAACAGATATAGCTTTTAAAATTCCAATTTAATAATTCGTTGCGTTAAAGGTAATTTAAATGACATTTGAAAATACTTTCAGTACAACATATGAAGCAAAAAAAAACAGAGAAACGTAAATGCTCAAACAAGACAGCAGCAGGGAAAACTGCGCACGTTACAAATTTCGCCAATAAGGGATCCTCATTTCGACGTGCCATTTTCTGATAATCTGGCTTCAGTTGCTGCACAATTAGATATAACACCAACACATAACCTCAACGGAGTGTTAGCACGTTAGCAGTATAGTACATCAGTCTTTATCTTTTTATTATATATTTGGGCAAAACTATATGATAAGAAGGATCACTCTCCGCGGCGGCATGTTCGCGCGGGGAAGGAGACACCTTCCCCGCGCGAACACTAGCAGAATATCGGCAGGCCATGATACAAATAAAACAATCATGTTGGCAGGCGACCTTTGTTGACCAACTCATCCTTTTGTCAGATTAATTTTCACGCCTAAATTCTATAGTCGAGTCAATATTCGATATAAGATAATATCGCTATTTTTTAGTTGTGTTGTATTACAAAATAGGAATGAAATATACAGTAAAAATATTGTGCGAAACCTTTAACCAATTTTAAAATCACCCAAAACGCCAAAATTTATTTAAATATTAAAAGATGGGGCAAATTTGAGCAACATTTTCTTTTTGATGTCTTTTGTCAGAATATTAGTATTCGGAAATATGGTGAAATCATTAACACAAAATCAAAATCTTTTAAATATTAGTCATTACATACCTTGAGTATTGTTATCAATAATAACTAATTAAAAACGTTAACAGATTTTTGAAACAGCCAGTTGAATACAAACTTTATCAAAATATTTATTTGGTGATAATAATAAAAAAACCATAACGCAAGTTTGACAGAGAGCTGCAATTCAGAAGATATCAATTGTGATTTTCCAAAGCCAAATAGAGTATTAGAGTGCTATAAATAATTTCGTCATAAATTTGATTAAATATACCGCAAACGAAAATATCGTTTATGGCCAGCTTTTATTTAAATTCAACCTGTGTGCGGCGAAGTTCGCCGATCGTTACCAGGCAACGAAGAATATAAACGACGATTCCTTTGTAGCGCTCTCTTGTCATTGAGTGGGCCTTCTTGTCGTTGTTATTATCAGCGAATAATAACTACGATAAGAAGATTCACTCTACGCGGCGGCACGTCAACGGTATGTCTCTTTCCCCGCGCGAAAACTAGCATGATACTGGCATGTGACCTTTGGACCCGGCGCACACTGGTCAAATTTCTAGGAAAGCTGGCCATAATAAGGTTTACCAGAAATAAGACATACAAGTTATTAAGTATTACACGTTTAATATATCGTGTTTTAGATAAATAATTGTTGATTTTTTGCTCATCATCTATATTTATATATAGGGAGTATCAATTATCACTAACGATAAAAATCATGTATAAAAATCATTTGTATGTTCATATATCGTTTTAGAAAATGATTTTGAAAATTAAGGGCTCCTTCGTTGTAAAGAAAAGGGTTTTAAATTTTTAATTCGATGATCCAAATTTTGTTTTTGCAAAGGTTAATTCAGGAGTCTCACGAGCAAAATGAATGTTAAGCGGACGACAGAAACGCGTTGATGAGGGCCTGAAATTTTGCCATACATGTATTTCAGAGTTATCGTTTTCTTTCTTAAATTAATCTAATAGGAACGAAACTAGTAAAAAATATAGAAGCATCAGTGCAGCTGTTGTTCAAAAACACTTGCTTATATTCTGACTATCCCAAGGTAATATTAAAGCCATATTTACAAATTAAAACTAAATTATAAATTTTTATCTGCTGATTCCGCCAAAGTATTTATTACCTCTTTTTATAATAACATCAGTCTTGCATCAGCAATAATGATTCTGTCGAAATTTAAGCTTCAGTTTCACTTGCTACAATATTATGGGATTAGGGGTGGGCGACAATAATCGATTATTCGATTCACTTTTAAGAAATTACCGATTAATCGACTTATCGATTAATATTTCAGAAGATATCGATGATCGATTATATCGATTAATCGGTTATTCAGTTGTTTGCTAAAATATTAGGCGTTTAATCGATTATTCAATTTCTTGCCCACCCGGTACCGATAACTTTACAACAGATATAGCTTTTAAAATTCCAATAATTTAATAATGCGTTGAGTTAAGGGTAATTTAAATGACATTTGAAAATACTTTCAGTACAATATATGAAGCAAAAAAAAAAACAGAGAAACGTAAATGCTCAAACAAGACAGCAGCAGGGAAAGCTGCGCACGTTACAAATTTAGCCAATAAGGGATCCTCATTTGCATTTTAAGATCCTTTACACAAATAGTACACTATGTAAAAATCGACGTCTCCTATTGGTTGATCCGTCGCGTATTACAATATGTCTTCGTGATGCAATCAATTTCTGCCAAGGGCTCTCGGGAGTGTGGTGGTGTAGAGGTTTAGACAGCTGGGTCTCACCTAGACGGCCTGGGTTCGATCCCCGTTCCTTTTTTTATTTTTTTTAAGTTTATGTTTCTAAACAGTTTTTTCTTGATTTTGGGTACGTCTTGGATTAGTTTGGGTATGTCTTGGGTTAGTTTGGGTTAGCACCTGGTTAGTTTCCTTTCTTTGAGCCCCCGTAGCGAGCGAGGCGAGCGGAGGGCCATGCGAATTGACCAATAGAAGAGGCCGATTTTTTATAGGGCACTATTTGTGTAAAGGATCTTATAATGCTCCTCATTTCGACGCGCCATTTTCTGATAATCTGGCTTCAGTACTTCAGTTGTTGCACAATTAGGTATAACACCAACACATATCCTCAACGGAGTGTTAACACGTTAGCTGTGTAGTATATCAGTCTTTACCTTTTTATTATGTATTTGGGCAAAACTATTTGATAAGAAGGATCACTTTCCGCGGCGGCATGTCAACGATATCGGCAGGCCATGATACAAATAAAACAATCATGTTGACAGGCGACCTTTGACGCGGCGGCCATAGACCAGCTCATAGAGGAATATTCCTCTATGGACCAGCTCATCCTTTTGTCAGATTAATTTTCACGCCTAAATTATATAGTCGAGTCAATATTCGATATAAGATAATATCGCTATTTTTTAGCTGTATTGTATTACAAAATAGGAATGAAATATACAGTAAAAATATTGTGCGAAACCTTTAACCAATTTTAAAAACACCCAAAAGGCCAAAATTTAATTAAATATTAAAAGATGGGGAAAAATCAAGCAACATTTTCTTCTTGATGTCTTTTGTCAGAATATTAGTATTCGGAAATATAGTGAAATCATTAGCACAAAATCAAAATCTTTTAAATATTAGTTATTACATACCTTGAGTATTGTTATCAATAATAACTAATTAAAAACGTTAACAGATTTTTGAAACAGCCTGTTGAATACATACTTTATTAAAAAATTTATTTGGTGATAATAATAAAAAAAAACATAACGTAAGTTTGACATGGAGCTGCAAACAATTCAGAAGATATCAATTGTGTTTTTCCAAAGCCAGATAGAGTGTTAGAGTGCTATAAATAAGTTCGTCATAAATTTGATTAAATATACCGCAAACGAAAATATCGTTTATGGCCAGCTTTTATTTAAATTCAACCTGTGTGCGGCGAAATTCGCCGATCGTTACCAGGCAACGAAGAAATTAAACGACGATCCCTTTGTAGTGCTCTCTTGTCATTAAGTGGACCTTCTTGTCGTAGTTAATATTCGCTGTTATTATTCGCTGCTGGCAGTTGGGGGAGTAAGGGACTGGTTAATACTTGTAGAATTTGAATATTATATTCTCCGATATTGACAAGGTTATTTCTTTCTTTAGAATAAAATAAACTTGAAATTAGAGGTTTGGGAGTATGTTATATATTTTAATTTACTTAGGTATTAATTAAGCGGGAACGTGAGCTCGACCTAGACCGAACACGAGACAGCTTGAATTTTTACGTGAAATTTCGTACTCGGACAGTAGGAGACCGTGGAGCCTTCCGAGTAGGTTCCAGAAATTTTTATTCGGTCAAAATCGATGAACGTCGTTGAAGCAGTTCGGAGCAGAGCGATTAAAATGCGAAAAAAAAAATTGGGAACCTACCGGTGCCTAAAGAGTCCTTGAAGATAATCGGCTGACGAATTTCAGCCAAATTCGAATCTGACATCGGCGGGAGCCTACCGCCAATAAGTTCCGCGGTAGGAGACAGACTTGCTAAAATGGGTGCCCAAACTTTTCGAAAGTGGTAAATCGGCGTTTTCGATCCCTAAATATTAATTTTTCTTAGGTAAATTTCGGGCTAACGAGTTTGTATTCGGTACGGAGACGGAGGGGATCGAATTTTGTTTTTCTGGAACTTTTCGAATCCGACCTTGTCTGGAACCTACCACTGATAGGTTCCGCGGTAGGCGCCTAGGGAAACCTTAATTAATTGATATCGAAATTTCAGATTTTTGAAATTGGCCCCAAAATGATAACCACAGAATGGAACCTAAATCGGTGGAACCTATTCGAAAAATAAGTTCCCGCGCGGTTTTTACCCGGTCGGCTCCGGGATGTAAATATAAAAATATAAGAATATCGGCAAACGTACAAAACCGTATTTTTATATCGACCTTACCTTTATTTTGATCAGTAGGAGCCGGGATAACCTACCGGAGGAGCCTAACTTTTTTATCGGATCGACTTCAAATTTTGGATTTAGACAAAGGTCTCGAAGACAAGCAAAAAAATTCTTTACGAAAAAAAGGCAATATTCTTAGTTTTCGCGATATCGGACCCTAAACGAGAAAAAACGTAACTCGAAAATTACGGGGCAGACGAAAAAAACACTTACTACCAAAAATATGTGTTTTGATAGCGTTTAATCTATAGTTGGGTCGTTGTAATTAAAAAAAAATCGCTCTTTGTTAAAAAGACGTTTTTTTCGAACTTATTCGCGAATATCTCAAAAATTATTAAATTAAAAAAAAAATTTAATGATAATTTGGAATAAAAAGTTTTTATGAATTTTTTCGTCAGACGCTAAATAACGGAGGGATTTTAAAAAATGTATTTTTATTATGGCGAGATGTTAAAAAATTACGATAAACAAATCGAGATTTTCATTAAAACGGCTGTAATTACTGTAATACGGTATAAGCGTTAAAACTAAACGGTATATAGCAAAAAGATGGGTTTCTTGGGGTACTTTAAACGCGCAGTACTTCGTTCGCTCGTACGACGTTTCGTTTTTTTTTAATTGGCTAAACGTAATTTTTCTATTTTCCCAATTTTCTCCGTAGCGGAGAGAGATATCTCAAATCGGTTTGGGCCAGTGTCTGCGCCGTCTGAGGGTCGATCGAAACGACACGCTTCTATAACATTTTCGATAGGGCATCAAATAACGTAAGTATTCGATAAAATATCTTTTTCGTCTTAAAAATGAGCATTTTCTTCATATTTAGCCACGAAATAGGGAATTTCGTAGGTGGATGATATTTTTCGTTTCGAATACTTTAGGAGGGGGTTTTTGGGAATGCCGAATTCGATTTTAGCATCGAGAAGGTCGTATGACATTTCTGTACAGAAATATTTAAAAAAAGTAGAAATTTTGAAAAAAAAAATAACACC
Organism: Pissodes strobi; assembly: GCA_016904865.1. Lineage (NCBI taxonomy): Eukaryota > Metazoa > Arthropoda > Insecta > Coleoptera > Curculionidae > Pissodes > Pissodes strobi. The sequence continues at coordinate 56,128 of MU188600.1, forward strand.
CTGCATATACTTTTGAAAATATTATTTTAATGATGGTAAGATGTAAATGGCTTCCTTTAACCGTTTCCGAGTTAAAAACGAACAATTAGGACATGTAGTTGGAGGGTACGTTTTTAAGTTTTCTTACCCATAGCCTGCTTTAGGCAAACCATCTTTCATGCGAGCGGAATATTAGCATTTTTATAATTATTTAAAAAGCCGTAACCGGCGGCGGCGTCTTCTGCAATACGTGGATACGCCTGCATGGCAGGCGTGGGTATGCTGCTGCTACTATAACCGATTTTAAAAAGTGCAATTTGTTAAATGAATATAAAATGCACACATTTTGCTTCCCATCGTTTTTCTTGGGAGCTTCGTGCTATGGCTATTTTAGATTTTAACTCGATATATCTACCTAAAATCATTTTATAAATTATAAAATGCTAAAATGTAGACATTAATTTGAGAGAAATTTTTTATTCTATATACAGCGTTTGGTAGGTCGATGCGTTAATTTCAATTTAATACTTAGATTAAATTTAATATATAGCACTTTGCAATACATATGTATTGTTGATATAATATTTTAAGCAACAATACAGTTTAAACTTGGTTTAAATATTTTTGAAATTTTAAGAGGTTTTGTTTTGTTTACAGAAAAACATTTTAATTTTAAGTTGAAAAAGTAGTCCATAATCTCGCAGTGGACAAGACTTTTATTTCACTTCTATTTTAATTTTATTTCGTTTTCTTACTTTCCAAATATAAACACAACAAATGCAATGTATAATTAAATGTCTTCTAATTTTTTCCCTGTCACATGTCCCAGCTCACGCTATATGTTTTGGTTGAGACAAGTCACATTCCCAATTTAACGTATCAACTTACCAAACATTTTCTATAAAACAAAAAATCGAGCAAAAAATAATATGTCACAACTTTGGTTAGTAATGCTTACCCTTTTCAGAAACATAATTTGTGTGAATATTTGCATCTATGACAGCTTTTTAATATTTTCACTTTCTTGCCAAGCAGATTGTTACACAAAACTAAAAAAAATATTTTGCAGTTTATCGGTCGCAATGTCGCATCTAATCGAAACCGCACTAAACTTCGGAGAAAAAAAATCATAGTTGTACATATTTTATTATAAAATTACATTTTTTGTCAGGCACACCTATTGATTCATTTAATAATTATTAAGGGGATTGCGTAAATGTTTAGTAATTTTCTGCTACCTAAATTATTAGTGCAAAATAAATTATAGCTTAAAAAACTAAAAAAAACACGCTTTGATCGAAACCGATCTAAAAAATTATAAAAAAGAAATGATTGATTACTTCAATTGACTAGCAGACTATATGAAGTTATTTTATCATTTCAATTGGTCAACAATTTATGTGCAAAATTTCGTTTGAATTAACAAGAGTTTATCAACAAAACTCAATGACCAATAATGTATACGTAAATTATTTACTCTCCCAATTGACCTGCATTTTATATGACAATTTTATTTAGGCATCGTTTCAATTGATTGGCGTTTTGTAAGAAACACTAGATTTATCGGTTCAATTGACTATCAGTTTATGAGGCAAATCAATTGGTCGTTTTAATTTACCAACAGTTTATATTTCATTGATTACTACAATTGACCAGCAAATTATATAGAAAGTTAATTTATCGTTTCAATTGGCCAGCAATTTATATGTAAAATTTCGTTTGAATTAACAAGAGTCTATCAGCAAAATTCAATTAATCATTCCAGATGACCAATAATTTATACGTAAGATTTGCTTTCTCAATTGCCCTGCAGTTTATAAGGCAATTTTGTTGGCAACTTGTAAGAAAGACTAGATTTACCGTTTCAATTGACTATCAGTTTATGAGAAAAATCAATTGGTCGTTTTCATTTATCAACAGATTATATGCCAAATTTCATTCATTACATCAATTGACCAGCACATTATATGAAAAGTTAATTTATCGTTTCAATTGGCCAGCAATTTATATTCAAAATTTCGTTTGAATTAACAAGAGTTTATCGGCAAAAGTCAATTCATCATTTCAGCTGACCAATAATTTATATGTACAGGGTGATCCCCTATAATGTCGCCCCCTTTAACTTTTTTATTTTAAATGTCCCAAAAAAAAATTAAAAGTATGGTCATGTAGGTACTGAAAAATACTTTTTTTGCGTATAAAAAATATTGGAAAAATGATCAATATACAGGGAAAACAAAAAGTTCATTTTTTTTTCAATGGATCGCCCTATATATGAATTTACTTTTCGATTCCTCGTAAAATTCTAAGCATATTTTATGTATGATGATATACCCCTAGAGTTAGTACTTTCACAGCTATAAACGGATGAAAATCGGTACTTTGGCTACTTTTAACCTTGGTAGCAAGAAGATCATTAGAGATGGAGTAAAATGAATTCCACATTCCTATCTTAACTTTCTAAGAGCTATTTGATGGTGCTAACTGGTGGTACCTACCGAGGTACCCGATTTGGTACCCATGGTACCGCCTGCCAGCTAGTACCGTCAGATAGCTCTTGAAAAATTAAGATAGGAATGTGAAATTCATTTTACTCCATCTCTAATGATCTTTGTGCTACCAAGGTGAAAAGCAACCAAAGTACCGATTTCAACTGTTTATAGCTGTGAAAGTACAAACTCTAGAGGTATAACATCATACATAAAATCTGCTTAAAATTTTACGAGGAATCAAAAAATAAATTCATATACAGGGTGCTACAAATTCGTTTCTTTGTATGGGTATCTCGAAAACCGTAAGAGATACGAGGTCGGTTAAATTAGGGCAAAGTTGCGCAATTCAAGGGTGATTGACATGCCGTCGAGGAATTTAGAAAATTCCGTCTCCTCCCGGAGATATCCGTAAAACACCGAAATTCACCTATTTTATTTTTATTTTTTCCTGCCTTTGTTTGAAGAGATAAAGTAAAATAAATGTCACATTCTTATTGCCACGTTTTCTCCTCTACAAGCTGGCGGTCTCAAATTTTAAATACGACGTTTCGCTTTCGGGCCCTCTTCATCAACTTCATTTTTTTAAATACGGACCTGGGTTTTTTATCTAATTTTTAAAAAGCCTTTTATCTCCCAAAACAAACGATGTATCACACTTGTCCGATAGTAGTAACAAATATTATCATAAGTGAATTCGGGTCAGAAAAGATCGCTCCATCTCTGTCTAACACATTATCTCTTATGGAAAAAATCTAGATTTGTTGATTTATTGATAAGTGCGATACATCGTTGGTTTTAGGAGACCAAAGTCTTTTTAAAAATGAGATAAAAATTCCAGGTCCGAATTTAAAAAAATGAAGTTGATGAAGGGGCCCGAAAGCGAAACGTCGTATTTAAAATTTGATACCGCCAGCTTGTAGAGGAGAAAAAGTGGGAATAAGAATGTGACTTTTATTTTACTTTATCTCCTCAAATAAAGGCAGGAAAGAATAAAAATAAAATAGATGATTTTCGGGTTTTTACGGATATCTCCGGTAGTACACAGAATTTTCTAAATTTCTCAACGGCATGTCAATCACCCTTAAATTGCGCAACTTTGTCTCAATTTAACCGACCTCGTATCTCTTACGGTTTTCGAGATACCCATACAAAGAAACGAATTTGTAGCACCCTGTATAGGGTGATCCATTGAAAAAAAATTAACTTTTTGTTTTTCCCTGTATACTGATCATTTTTCCAATATTTTTTACACGCAGAAAAAAAGTATTATTCAGTACCTACATAACTATACTTTTAATTTTTTCGGGACACCTAAAATAAAAAAGTTAAAGGGGGGCGACATTATAGGGGATCACCCTGTACATTAGATTTAACTTCTCAAATGACCTGCAGTTTATATGAATATTTTATTTAAGTATCGTTTCAATCGACTGGCGGTTTGTAAGAAGCACTAGATTTATCGTTTCAATCGACTACCAGTTTATGAGAAGAATCAATTGTTCGTTTTGATTTACCAACAGTTTATATGCCAAATTTCATGATTACTTCAGTTGACCAGCATAATATATGAAAGGTTAATTTATCGCTTCAATTAGGCAGTTTATATGCAAAATTTCGTTTGAATTAACAAGAGTTTATCAGCAAAACTCAATCATTCCAGATGACCAATAATTTATAGGTAAATTAGATTTACCTTCTCAATTCACCTGCAGTTTATATGAAAATTTAATATAAGTGTCGTTTCAATTGACTGGCGATTTGTAAGATACACTAGATTTATCGTTTCAATTGAATATCAGTTTATGAGAAACATCAATTGGTAATCTTGATTTAGCAACAGTTTATGTGCCAAATTTCATTGATTACTTCAATTAACCAGAAGATTATA